>SNQJ01S0093217.1:19199-41178 GCA_010110895.2 Picea sitchensis
AGGGCCTCAAAATGGCCCCGGAAGTTCAGGACCCGAAAAAACTGCTAAAAATAGTAAACTGTGCAAAAACTGAAAAACTGAAAGAAGCAATGGTGGGGGTTCAAGTGGAATAGGTGGGTGGCCACCAATATCCACCTAGATCACCTTTGCATGGGATATTTCACAGTGATGGGCAGTATGCCTCCACAATCCCATCAACAACCTCACAATGTCGCTCCTAAGTCAGTGCCTGGGCATGCAGAAACTCATTTGTGCCTTCGGCCTTTGCACTTTTGGCTCTCCCTGGTTTCCATTTTCATTTTCCTCTCCTAGTGCGACCACCACCTAACTTCCTGGACTTCTAGTTCAGGCCTCTCTTCATAGGTTCTGCTGGTCGACTCCATTTCCTTAAAGCTCCTCGGTGTTCTCCATCCCCGATTCTCGTTTTTCCTTTTTTCTCTGCGTTCCCCGTCCCAAGATCTTCAGCTTCCTCTATGCTCTTTGTCCCAGGTTCAGCTTGTAGCCAACACCATGCCCCGTCCTAGGGGAAAATCCAAAAGAGGGGAGACCTGGTATGCAGCCAGAGGAAGGAAGGCACCCGACTCTGACTCTCCCCCTGAAAATGATGGTATTCCTTCTGATTCACCCCCTGAAAATGATGGCATCCCCATCTTGAATCCTGTAGCAGCTCCCTCTCATGCTCAACCTTTTCGTGAGATCACCCCGGACCTCTCCCCACTCTCGAATCCATTCACCTGCAGACTTGAATGGTTTGACAATTATGGAAATTCGCTTGGCTTCGCACTGCCACCCCCCTCCCCTCCTCATCGTCCTCCACCCCCACCTTCTCCCCCTCACCACCCTCCTCCTCCACCACCGTTCACTTCCTTCGCTCACTCTGTTTCTCCCTCCTCTTCCTCCGACTCTCCGTTGTCCCCCCTGCTCCCTTCATCTTGTGACAGGTGTGTAGACAGAGCAAACTTCACGGATTCCTTGGACGACGTTAAGAGGGGTCTAGGGGATGTTAAGCCAGCCTTACTCGAGCTGGAACTCAAGGAATCTGAACGTTGGAGCTGCGTGGATCTCATGATGTTCTTCCTACAGGACTTTCGACAAGCCATCGCATACCGAGACATGCTCGACAAAGGAAAATCACAGGGGCACCAAGCATTTACTGGACCAAGGCTCGATCTAGGTTTTTTTTAACCATGCTTTAGGTTTATGCTTTTTTGTTTTATTTCGATCGCCATGGGAGGCCGACTAGTTCTGAGGAGTTTGGTCTATGTTTTTCTACTCAGCTTAGCAACGAGAACTATGCCCTACGTGGCAATGGAGTATTATTTTTTTGCATATTTCATTCCTCTATTTTGGACAAGTGGCAACAAGGGTTTCCCACAAGGGCACTGATGCCACGTTTGAACAGAAGAGACATAGATATGTAATTTCTTTTTATCACAAGCTCTAATACAATACTTCTAACTTACAAAAAAAAAAAAATGAAATTTTGTTTACTGTGAATATGTGTAATTATGATTTAGTTGTTGAAATAAAGCATATCAAGTTCAAGCTTATTTACATGTAAAAGCTCACCAAATCAAATGGCTTGTAGGTTATAGTGGACCTCATCATCCTTCCCCCCTAAAAAACTCAGTATACACCTAACGTAATGAATATGAAGTGTATGGAATTTTATACAACATCCTAATGACATAAATGATTGCAAAATTGAGACAATGAATGTGTTATAATCTATGTTGTAGTCATGGATATAAAATTGCTATTTCTATGGTTAATTATATCAAACTAATTAAAAGATTTAGTTCTTAATTAATTATGTTGATAAATATACATCTATGTTTTTTAAAGGAGATTAATTATTTTTAATTTTAAGAAAGAGATTGATGAAAAGCATTTTTTTCTATCACTATCTCCTTTAAATGGGTTTAATTTTGTTGTTCTTCTTTTAAAAATGTATTAATGTAGTTAATGTTCATAACCTT
Source organism: Picea sitchensis (assembly GCA_010110895.2). NCBI lineage: Eukaryota > Viridiplantae > Streptophyta > Pinopsida > Pinales > Pinaceae > Picea > Picea sitchensis. The sequence goes on from SNQJ01S0093217.1 coordinate 21,179, forward strand.
CTTAAAAAAAATTGGATTAGTTACAAGCATGTGATTGATATACATTGATCAACAAACATTAACCACCTTATATGTCGTATGTGTGTGTGTGTGTTTTTTCACTACCTCCTCCTCTACATGGCATGTTGTGTGTGGGAGTGTGTGTGTTAATAAACAATCAAATACTTCATGTTTGACATCTTAGAATAGCTTGTATGGATTAAAAAACCCCTTTTACTAATATACTTATGTATGATAGTACAAATTATAATAGAAACTTAGTATAGAAACTGTAAATACCATCATAAGAATCAACTTAGTATTAAAACAATTAGACATACAATTAAAAATAATAAAAAACATAATAAGATTAATTGACACAATAACACAATATTAAAAACTAGATATCAACACTGTAATAAGTTTCCTACTATATTGTTTACAATTTTCAAAAATAAAGTTCCACCACCATATGTAAGGGTGGATTGTTAATTTAAATGTACCAACGTTGAACTATTATTTTGAAATTCAATGCCAAAGTATGAATCAAATCTTAAAAGTATTACTTTATGATAAATTGAATGATAGTTGAAATTAAAAGTTAAAAAATAAATAATTAAATTTAAAAATATTAATCTATAGTGAATTGGTAAATTTAATTTATCATGAGTAAAAATTGTAAAGTTCAAATCTTTGTTATATGTTTAAACGTAGAAGCTAAATTCATACCCAAAATAAATTGTTAATAAAAAAAATATTAAATATTGATGATGAAGATCATTTTTCCATTTTGATTACCTTATGACACAAATGTAATGAAATTTTTTTAGAATTTGAGATTTTTTAATTCATAGTGCCATGCCCTTTGCCTTTTTAATATAATATTGCCAATAATATAATTACTTTCTTACTCATTATAAATATTAAGTTAATTAATATTATTATTTATGAGTTACTAAATTTGATGAAGAATATATATATATATAAACAAATTTAATTATATATATATATAAGGATTAACCAAGAAGAAGAGTCATATAAGAGGGAGAGGAGGACTCCTACAGTAATTTTCAGGTTTAGAGAAGAACTCGTTAAATATTAGAATACATTTAGGGCTTTAAGTCAAGGAATAGACTGAAGATTGACCAAGGGAATCTGATCTCTCTAAATACAAGCTTTAGTAATTTTCATGCACTAGGTGGCAAGGCAAAATATTTTGAAGGAAATCAATCATTCCAAACTTTATGTTCCGTGTATAATCCCTTATCCTAGGAATGGAGAAGAAACGTCTCTTTTATAAGATTAATATTAACAATTATTATAGTAATTTAGATTTATTTTCATAGTTTAATGAAATATTTAATCAAACAAATTGATTTCTAAAAGTATTCAAATGTGATTTACAATTGTTTTCATGATTTAATATATATGCAACATGGTCAATTATAGGGTAGCAACTCTGTAATGGCAACATTTAGGGTTTCAAGGTTCTACATGATGTCATTAGCATGAGGTTAGGGACCCAGTTGGGGATTGATCTCCGTGTAGGATTCACAGTTATTCCCCTTTGGTTGATTACTTTGAGGACAAACTCTCAAAGTCGGGGATATTTTCCAATCTGACGATCAATCTAGTAGATCATTGCATAGATGGTGAGGATGCTTCGCACGGTTTAGGCTTTGTTTCGAGGGTGCCACTACCTTTAGGTCGTCAAGGTGGTTTACACCCATCTTGCCACGCCCACGGTGCGGGTTCACTTGAGCAGGATCATATAAGTGTAGAGCATGTAGTAAGGACTACTTCGGGTGTTTCATGTAAGGTTCCAACCCCATATGTAGAAGCATTGAATAGGGTGGAAAGTTTAAAGCGTCACTATCCAAGCCAAAAAACATTAACGGATGGGGTCGATGCCTTTGTTAACTCACCTCTTGCAATGTCGAGAGAAGGATATGGAGAGGTGAACCAAAGGAACTCTGCGAAGAAGCATAAAAACACCATTAAATCCCAGGGTGAAAATATGGCATTAGTAGTTGGGGATGATCTGAAGGTTTCCCAAGTCACAGCGCTGGAAGGTCATGCATCGTTGGCAAGTTCATCGACAGGAGGATGGCGATTAAAACATTTCCGGTGTGGATGGATAAGGAATGGTTTCTGGTTCTGTGATACAACCCCATTTTCCACATTCTATCTCGTGGGTGGATAAGAGTGATATTCTGGACTAAGGCGGATGCGAAGGCTATTTTAGCGAAGAAATGGTATTGGGACCGACACTTGTTCTGCTTTAATCCTTGGCATCCTTTATTCGATTCTAGGGAAGAGAATTTGTCAAGCTTTCCAATTTGGATTGAACTTCCAAATTTTCCACTTGAACTTTGGTCGAAGGAAGGATTCAAAGAAATTGGAGAGGTATTGGGGTCTTACATCACTACAGATAAGAGCTGCAAATTGTCAAGCTATTGTTATGTGGCATAAATACTTGTTGATATCGATCCTAGACTCAGCATATTCGAGTCTATGGATATTGTTATGGGTGACATAACCTACACACAACAACTCAATTATGTAAATGTGTCATTTCGTTGCTCACGGTGCCACCATGTCAGCCACATGCATGTCGAATGTGATTTAGGTTTCAAAAGGTTAGTTCAATAGGATTTCCAAGCAGACCCAATGGAGACGGTAGTCATTCCTCCAGGGAATAAAAAAGAAAATTCACCATCATTGTTAGATGCAAATGGCTTATCTCGGGATTTGGACGAGGCCCGGGAAGTGGATAGGGACGATTCCCTCCCAAAAGAAAAGGTTTAAAGCCTCGAGGGAATCTCTAAAGGGGTTGGGAAGGGTGTTGATGTGGCTTCAATATTGGACAAATTGATTGGGAACCTAGGCCTGCCATCGGATTTTCAAGCTATGGGTAAGTCACTTTCTCATGTACACTCAATTTCCTCCTCTTTAGGTAATGATTATTTTGAATGTAAGGGGGTAGAGTCTTCCTTCCATCTATCGAGGGAACGGTCCTTTCCTATCAATTTTGAGAGACAGGATGAGTGTGGGGGTTCTGTTGCTCTTCCTTTTGATTCGATCTCTAATGCTAAGGTTTCACCCTCCCTTACAACCGCTAATTTTTCAGGCTCACAATCCCTCTCTTTTGGATCTGAGCCTTACTTATTGCGTCCTCACGGGCATGGTAGTCTCTTCCCTAGGGGTATATGTTTGGAAGGGTTTAAAGAGGTGGGTCATTCAAAAGTTGGTTGCAAGTCAACCATTAAACATACGCAGGAGCGGGCGTCAAGTGAAACAAAAACTCATTGTTGAGCTCCTTAGAGCAAGGATGATTCCTAATAAGGGTCATCCATGATTGCTTTGTCTGCCAATATATGTGGCTTAGGAGGGAAATCTAAAAAACTCTCCCTTCGTAGTATGTGTGATTCTATCAGATTGGATGTTCTTCTCATTCAGGAATCTATGTGTTGTTTTGGTTCCTTTGTTTTCAACCTTGAAAGGCGTTTCTCAGTTGGTGCTTTATTGGCATCGACTCTATTGACCTTTTCGATGGTCTTATTATAGGCTTGTCTCCAAAAAGTTAGGTTAAATAATTATTTCTCCTTTGAATCTGGTCTATGTACAGAGATATTCTACAACGATTTAAATCGTTTGTTGAAATTTGGTGTATTGGGATAAGTTGTTCGGCTCCAATTTTATTGATGATGTCAGTTTAATTTTAGGGGGTGACTTAAATTTTACGGTTAACAAGGATGAAGTCTGGGGTAATATGGGTAATGAGGATATGCTTTCAAGTTATTTCATCGAGGAGATGGAATCCAGTAAATTGGTGGATGTGGAACCAAATGATAATAAACTAACATGGTTTAACAATAGAAGCATGAATGAAGGTATTATTAAAAGGTTAGATAGATTTGTTGTGCATTATAGTATTCTACAAGAGATTGGTGACTACTGCTCATATGTGGGATTGATTCATTGCTCTGATCATTGGTCGATCATCCAGGAACTAGGACAATTGAAGAGGTAAACACGCTCACCCTTTAAATATAATTATAGATGGGAAAGTATTGAGGATTTCAAGAAGTTGGTCCATTCTACTTGGGTTCCCATCGACAAGAACAGGGGGTTGTCGGCCAGTGAGGACTTTGTCCTAAACCTACAGAACCTAAAAAAAAATCAATGGTGTGGGCTAGTTCTTGTCAACAATCAAATGATAGAGAGCTAAAATTGGCAATGAAAGAGTTGGAAGAGTTATATGCCCAAGCGAAAGCAAGAGGTTTTATGTATGTAGTTGAGAATAAATTTTGTAAAGCTTTGGAATAAAAAAGGTATTCAATATTGTTGGAGAATGAAAACACTTGGAGACTTAAGAGTCAAGCATTAGGGTTAGAAGTGGGAGATCAAAACTCAATTTTCTTTTTTTCAGAAATTTACAAACCATTGAAAAAAAATTAATTCCATTTGGGAATTAGAGGACTAAATGGGGAAAAAGAAAAGGGGTTTGGATGAACTTGCTAATTTGGGAGTGGCTCATTTTAATGATTTGCTCACTGAAGAAAAAAATGAAAAAGTAGGGGATATGTTGAAGCTTATTGCCTTATTTTCAAAGATGGTAGACCACGCTGACAATAGAGATTTCTTCAAAGAGATAACAAAGGGTGAACTTCATGGGATTTTGGCATCATCCAAAAAGGACAAGAGCCCATGTCCTAATGGGTGGATGACATAATTCTACAAGGATTTCTTTGATTGTGTAGGCAAGGATCTTCTTAGTGTTATAGAAGAAATCAGAATTAAGGGAAAACTTAAATTTAGTATTGATGCCACATTTATATCCCTAGCCCCAAATTTTGATTACCCGAGTTCTTTTGATGAGTTTAGACCCATAGCATTGTTTAATGATCTTTACAACATCTTAGCTAAGATCATAGCATAGAGGCTCAAACCTTCTTTATCAAAGTACATCTCTCAGGAACAATTCAGGTTTCTGAAGGGAGAACTTATCCACAAAGCTATAGGTGCAACACATGAGGGTATCCACTCCATTGAGACACAAAGAAAAGAGGTATCGGTGGTAAAAATCGATCTATCAAAAGCTTACGATAAAGTTTCATGGTTGTATCTGAAACTCCTGTTGTTACAGATTGGTTTTGAGTTGTAAGTTGTCAAGTGGATTATGGCATGTGTTACTACAGTCTCATTTTTTGTCTTGATCAATGGTGTGGGTTCCTCCTTCTTCAAAGTTGGGTGGGGGCTCAAACAAGGATGTCCCTTGTCTCCTTACTTGTTTATTTTGGCGGTAGAAGGTCATAGTAGATTCTTGGCATAGGCTAGAAGATCATCGATTTTTCATGGTGTTAGATTTAGAAATATTTTAAACTCACCCATGTTTTATTTGTAGTCGATGTTTTGATTTTTTGTCATTGTGCAACTATAGATTGTATCACTTTGAAAAACATTGTGTCCCTCTTCAATGCAACAACAAGCATGATTATTAATGAGAATAAATTAGCTATCTATTTACCCAAGTGAAATGAATATTTCAAGGCTCAATTCTCAAATTTGTTTCCCTTTGCTATAAAAGAGCTTGGAGAAGGTTTAAAATACCTCGGATTCACCATCAAACCAAATGCATATGGAAAAGTAGACTGGGCTTGGATTGTTTCAAAGGTGGAAAGGAAAGTATATCATTGGTGCAACCAATGGATATCCAGGTGTGCCATATTTGTGCCCATTAAGATAGTTTTGGAGGATATCCTTATGTACTGGCATCTCATGACCATGATTCCTAAAAGTATTCTTACTCAAATATAAAAAAATCTGTAATTACCGCTGGAAAGGTAGCTTGGAGTACAAAGGGTCACATCTTGTTAATTGGCATTGTTTGTCCAATCCAAAATAGTTGGGTGGATGGGGAATAAAGGTTGAGGTCTTGTTTGGTCATGCATTGGCAACAAAGTCACTCTGGGTTTTCCTGACTCGGGAGAGCCTTTGGAGACAAATTATTATTTCCAAGTACATAACCCCTCTCTCAATGGTGGATTAGATTCATCATAGGAAAAAAGTTGCTTTGAGTGCCTCGACACAACGGAGTACTCTGTCTCTTTCTTTTCCTGTGATTGGAAAGGCCTTGGCAAGGAAGGTTGGGAATGGAATGTAGGTAAGAATAGGTTCCAATGCTATAGTAGGGTGCAGGGAAAGTATTTTTCTTAAGGAGGACTTGATATAATCCCTAATAATGAAAGGTCTATGCATGTTAGATCTCATAATGAATGTTGAGGTAAATACCACTTAGAGGTAGGGCTAGCTTACGGTAGAGGAAGTCGGGCTGGAAGAAAATTGGGGCCTAAATTGGACTACATTCCTTTCAGAACTACAAAATATGCATATTCATTTGTCTCGCGTGAAATATGAGCTCGCTTGGGTCATTAATCAGTTTGGTAGATGCTACACTGCTAAACTAGGTTATAAAGAGATGATTGACTAGGGTGTCGAAAACCAATAATGGTGGCATAATCTATTACGGAAGATAAGGGCGGCCCCGAGAGGAGTGATTTTCTTCTGGTTAATTATAAAAGGAAGGGTCCTCACTTGGGATCGACTCCAAAAACATGGCCAATAGGGGTCAGGGATTTGTTGTTTGTGAAATAATTCTAAGGAATCCAACACTCATCTATTTTTAAATTATGCTTTTGCCAAACAAGTATGGAATTAGGTCAGGTCATAGTTGGGAGTTGCTAACTTATGGGAAAAAAACAATATTTTGGACTGCTTTAAAGCTTTTGTCTTGGATAAAAGGTTCTCTTAGTGGAAAATGTTTCCTATTCTTATCTCATGGGGGTTGTGGCTAACCTGAAATGCAGGTCTCTTCGAGAATAAAGCTTATCCAACTTTGCAAGTTTTGCAACAGGCTTTAGCTTTTCTTCAATATTACAATATTGAACCATTGTTGAAGGCCCCAAGGATGATTGATTAGTTGGAAATAAATTGCTCCATCCCTTGGGGGTTTTTTGATGTGGCCTGCCAGAGCCCATATACGATTTGTGGTTTGGGCATCATCTTCTATCTTACTCAGTCTCATTTTTTTCACTCAAAATCCCAGACATCTAGGGTTTGCATTGTGCATGCAATTAAATAAATTAAGAATTGGGATATACATAACACTTTTTCATCTCATTGACAAAGAAGAGCCAAGAACGAGATTGATTTTCTCCTTCACACATTTTTAGGTTACATATAGAGCATTGAACTAGTTGGAGATCTAAATAATATCAAGCAATCATTTCCATGTTTTAATTTAATGCAAACTAAAACTTTGATTAAATTTTATATTTTTTTTACTATATTTCTTTCTCAGTTACTTATAATCCATATTCTTATCTTGACATCTGATAATAGGCATACTTCTTTAGAAATTTTGAATTTTCTATTTTCTTTAATTGAAAATGACACTTAGCCTCTGAAAAGCCGATAATAGGCATGCTTTTGTACAAATTCTAAAGTTTCCCTTTTCTTTAATTGAAAATGATACTTGAGCCTCTCAAAGATTTTTTGTCACAAACACCTAACTATAGTCAAAGGAGAATGCTTTGATTCTCATCCAATCTATAAAAACATTGTTTGATATGCAAGGATCAATTAGGGGAAAAAAAGAAAGACATGAAAGAGTTTAAAGTATAGAATGTTTATTGGACACTATACATATTGATGTGCTTTTCAAATTAATGAATGCAATAGAAATGGATTCCATCTTCGTGGCAATTTTTATGCAAATTTTAGTGATTATTTATTGTGGAAGTTTCATATATACACGCATAGATGCACTAATTTGAACAATAGTTGATATCAGAACTACATTGATAGGAACATTATTGATAGGAATTACATATATATATGGACAAATACAGATGTCAGAACATTGCTTCTATAAACACACATAGATGCACTAACTTGAACAATAGCTGATATCAGAACTACATTGATAGGAACATCATTGGATGTAAGAACAGGAATGCTAGCTGCTTAAACTCGATCTGGTGGATCTCAACTTATAATAGGGAATTAGGGAATTACATATATATAGGGACAAATACAGATGTCGGAACGTTGCTTCTATAAACACGCATAGATGCACTAACTTGAACAATAGCTGATATTAGAACTACATTGATAGGAACATCATTGGATATAAGAACAGGAATGCTAGCTGCTTAAAATCGATCTGGTGGATCTCAGCTTATAAATTTACAAAAGTCGATTCATTGACAATCTATAGAAAGTTGCAAGGCCTATAACTAGGGATGGCTATAACATGCAGACCTTGTAGCTCGAACAATGGGCTCCCTTCGACTAGGGTTGGTGTTGTGAGTGGGAAATCCCTCTACGGACTAGCACATAAGGTTTTAATATGCATGCAAAAAAGACCTAAAGACTCCTACTTTCTACCATCGTCCCAGACCTAATCCCCATTATTCTTAAGCAAATACATAGTTAAGAAGATCAAGTGAGCATACCTTATTTCGGGCGTTTGATGTCGATCCTTCTTTATGCTTGATCGCTCTTTGACTGCAGCTCTCCTCCCAAGGCTAACATGCATTCACACAAGACAAAAAAAGAACTCCACATGCATTTGATATATAGATTAACGGGTTAGAGACTTAATCAACATATGTGCAATAAACCATGAAAACCTCATATGGTGGGACGAGAAAAGTATCTCTTTATTATTAACNCTTACAATGATGAAGCCAGCCACTGCTCCATGAACCTGGTCCTAGGCTCCTCTTCAACTATCCTCCAACTTCTTTGCTCTATATTTCTCTTTGCACGAGGATGGCTAAAGGGTTGGGACAAAGGGAATGTGCAATCGGGTATAGTTTCTTTACTATGATTCTTCTCCTCCAAATGGGACCCCTAACCCTTCTTTTATAGGCTAGAAGAAGCTAGGTATTTGGATGAACCCTCAACCATGCATGGCTAGAAGGTTCAGTTAACTCACCCAAAGTTATGTGTTCCGTCGACAACTTTCCTTTTTTGTGCTTTTGTAGGTACACGCAGGTTGTTTTGGGTCAGTGAGCGTGTACACGTGTGCAGTAATAGAGCAAGGCGCGTGGGCCTTTATAAAAAGTGTTTTTAAGAAGAGTTGTTCAACAGTGCTTTGGCAAAAAAGGAATCTGAGATGGCCTGATGCCAGGTAAGCATGTATGGTGCAAATTAGGGTTATAACAGTTGGTCAACTGGAGGGGACGTTGCTCATTAATAAGTTGGTATACTTTATCTACTCAAACTAGCATTGCATGCAATCACCACCTTATTATTTAATCATTGTCATGTGTCTGGTGTTCAGTGCAATTACTTAAAACACATGTTGACATTTAATTTTTACACTGGAATATAGAGGATGTTAAAGTATTATGTTAAAGTAGTACATCTCAAACAATTGTCATGATCAAATTATTTGTTGACAATGTTATATAAGTTGGCGAAGTAGCACTACATGCAAAACAAGTGTACTCGTTTCATGTAACATTGTATGGAAAACTAGCATATCCATTACATTTTATTTATTTTAATAGATTTAGCAATTAGTCAAGAGATCCAAGTTTTTTCATCTCCTACCAATATAAAAAATGATAATAAATAAATCAAAAATATATATATGGAACACTTTAACATCAAAGGTATTTAGACTAAATCTTAAATTGACATTGTACTTGCTCGTCTCAATAAGGATTTACTTTATATGTTTAGAATCAATGACTATGTCCATCAATTTTGTGCCTACAAAATTTTTGATAGAGTGGATGAAACAATGAAGCAAATGCTTGTAAATTCAACCATTAGACTTTGACATGTTCCATCGGGTAAGTTCAAAGTTCTATATTGCTTATTTTCCCATAGGATAACAACCTCACATTACTATGTTTTCAAAAATTGAATTTAATTAACAAGAGAATCATGTTATGAGAATTTTGTATTTGGTAGGTGGGAAAGAAACTATGGAGAAAGCATTATTGGTGGATGTGTTTTTTTGGTCATCGGATGAGCCTCCACCAGCCTTTGTTGTCTTCAGAATTGGGAGTATTGATTTGTCAAAGTTAATACATAGGTTATCTCAGAGAACCTATGGAGTGTTTATGGTCTGTAATTGTGCTCTTCAAATGGGGTAAAGCATGTTAGATAGGGTGATTGAATGGGTGGAATGGAAGCTCGTTTTATAGTTATTTCCCTTTGTAGATTTTGATGCAATGAGGGACATGTTGATCCTAGCTTATTATAAAATTCCCCGTTTCAATCTTATGGGTGTCTATAACACACCCGACCCCCTAAACCCTACTTAGGTTGGTCGTATGTCAAAATTTCTCCTTTCACTATATTTATGGTATAGGGTCTTATTCCCTTCTTCACAATATCAACCCTTTAAGGCTGTCATGTGGACTTTCTCCATATGATCTACACCAGTGTACAAGATGACGTGTGTGTTATCGTGGCAGTGACATGTCCTCAGATGCATCACCCTCTCTCAGCAAACCTTCGATGGAATGTGACTACACATACCATAAAATAATCTTTCCCATATGAACAACTCAGACTCACTCAGCTCAAGCTAGATAAATGACTAGCGATGAGTTGGGATCCTTCATCGAGAAAACAAGTTATGCAACCCCCAATCTATTCCTTGATCCATTATTTCTAAAAATCTCATCCCCGACAGATCTAACAGTCAGGGATTGGGAAATCAACGATCTTGATTCTCTTGGAACCTTCAAACCACGCGATGGTTAAAGGCCTCGCCCGTTCTTCACCAGACATTTGACAGGTGGGATCTATGGGAAGATCTAAAACTAAGATCTCTTTTGACTGCCTCGCAAGCATATCAACTTTCCTCGCCCACTTGGGCCTCCACCATTGGGAAATGCGCACTCTTTGCAACCTCATGATTCTCCCGAACAGTTGTTTCTGAATTGGAATCTTTTGATGGATCCTATGATCATCATACCTTCAAATATAATGGTTGAGAAAAATTTTGATATCAAATCCACTCGGTAGTTAACCAACACTACCACTCCAACAGGTTCTTTAGTTTGGTTGGATCCTCATCAGATTCAATGAATAAGATCTCATCACCTGAACTATCGATAGATCTACGATTCTTTCCACTCTCAGGTTCTTGTCATCAGGTTTCTCTCATTAAAAGATCCATCCGCTCATTCCCTGCAGAATTTTCCAAACTTCACCTTTCCGATAAGATCATCAACTTAATGCTCGATATATCTATGGTTTATATCTCATCAACCTACCCTTCCAGTAGATCGACGACTCTCATCGACTCGAGATTTTCCCATCGAGAAGTCCACCTTGACAATGTTTCCAGGTTTTTCTAAAGGTCCTCCTTCTTATAGGCTTCTTCCAAATCCCATATCTCTAATGAAAGGTCGAGATCAATTCTTCTCGCCAAATCAATAGTTGAAGTTTCCTCTTGGGTTTAAACAAGGATTCAACGAGGTTAAGGGTTATTTCTGGGCATACTGGCCCATTGTCTTCCTTGGTACTATCTGCAAGGGTTTTAACTCTAATCCTTTAGGCTTTTAAACCACTCCCTCAATACATAGGTCGCACTTTTCCATAGCCCCCAAAGTGAAGATTTCATATCCTGTAAGATTTCCATTCAAAGGCTAGGGAAAACATAGGGTTATAGGCCTTCACTAACCTCCCATACACAATTATTACATGCAATCCATCAACCTTTTTAAAAAACATTACTTTACTCCATTTAAACTTAGATTTATCATTCAATCAACATATGAAGCCATCATTAAGAACATAATGCAATTCATATTCATTAATAAACAATTATTGAACACATTGAGAAATACTTATTTGTTTTATTTTAAACGTCAACCAATTAATTGACTGAGGGTGAATGCCTTTCCATCCAATCGTGGGCTCTATTGCACTTATACTCTCTACAACAAGCCACCCTCGTGCCAGGCCATGATACCACCAGGGTAATCTCACAAGTTGGTCATCAGGTCAAGGAATTGGTGAGGAAAGTTACTCTCCTTCATTACACTCGCAACAATAGAAATCCCCTCTTCCCATTGAGCTCAGGGCCTCCACGAGCTTTCTAGGCACCTTTCCAACTGGTTTTCCTCTGCACAAGGGAGTCCCTTCTCTTCTACACAGTCCCTCGATGCCCTCCCCTTACCAATGTTGGTTTCTTTTCAACAAGCACCAATCTGAGACCCTCTCTACTCCAGTCTGGATATGGGTATTCTCTATTCTAGTGTTGAACATCCATGTCTTGGGTAAGCTTCTTATATTCCTCATGAAAATTTCTCAGTTTGTCTATTGCTCAGGTATGTGCACGAGAACTATATCTACTCATTCATGTTGCCATGCCCTCTGTTTTTGTGTCTATCTGCATGTGGTTTTTATGTGTGTGTTTGCGTCCTCTTCCTCTTCATTCCTCTTTCTAATCTGGAACATTCTCCTTTTCCTCAGGTTTTCCCAACTTTATTTTTTAGAATCAAACCCCCAAGGTCAAGATCCTGAATCGAAGGGGTAATTTTGGGTACTTTTGGATGACAATTGCAGTCAACCCTTCACTCTTTCGAGTATAGGTTCTGAAGGCAGTCATAACTGCTCCAACTATATGATCTGATGCCATTAACAAGTTTCTTATGGACAAGGTGTACAAGGTACTTCATATAGGTTAGTCATTCTAGGTCATGCAGGTGTCGGTTGGGTTTCTGAGAAAGCTTATCTTTTTCCTCATATAAACTTCCCAATTTACCCTCACCATCTCCCACTCGTGGTATCATGGTGTTGAGGGGTCCAAGACCCCTTTAAATCAACAGTAGGAACCAAACTCGCCTTAGAGGCCCAATCAGACTCTGCAACATTTGATGGGTGGAATGGTTCTTTAGATCTTTCGATCTGGCAAATTTACCGATGGGCTTTACATAGTGATTGACAGGATATCTTTCTGTGAAAGTTCCTCCTTCAGATTAAACATTTCTCTTTTTGTATTTTATTTTATTAGATGAGTCTGATAAATTAAGGTGTGAAGGTACAAACCAATTGATAGATGGAAATATTAACTACTGAGGAATGTTGAGCTTGGGATAACCCTTGTGCTCTGGCGTGCAGGCAACGATATTCACACCTAATACAAGTCTAGTAATAATACGTTAACTTGTTGGTATTTCAACACTGACTAAGATACAATTATGGAAAGAAAATACGCATGTGATAAGATAAGTGCAAGAAAAATAGTTTCCTTAGCTCTACCATCAATCACATATTAACACAACGATTCATTTTTAATCATTTAGAACAAAAGAACTGTTAAAGTATTGAAAAAGATAGCTTATCAATATACTCAGAAACTCTTACTCGTTACAACATCAACTACTGAATTAAAAGATGGAAGTAGTTTCTCAATCCAATCACATAACGCCTTTGATGAAAAACAAAGTTTTTTCTCTAGTTCTAAACAAAACTTCTTAATTAAATTTTCTCATAAATAATTCTTTACAATTCTCAAAAAAGAGGGTCTTTTCCAAAAGCCATTGACCCTTCCCAAAAGGTCGATCCCCCTATTTATAAAGAATCGTTAACTTAAAATAGTTGCTAAAAGTTTGTGTTAAGTAAAACAAAAGAGTGACACGTGGCGCTCGATCTCTTTGTTCCCTTGAGATCATCTAGTGTTTCTACAAGAGTGGATGAATTTTCTCATATTCTGACCACTTGACGAAGAGATCCTCGCATGTGTTAGCATACGAGAATTTGTGCTGGTCCATCGGGGCTGAAAGGATTTCCTTCATATCTATTGCATGTTCTCTATAATTGATCACTTTCACACTTAAATGTTGCAGAATTGCACGAGCCTTAATCAGATGTTCCATAAACTTTTGTACATGACTCGGTGTCATGCTTTCCACCTGCGCGATCTCTACTTCCCATGCTAAGTCATGTTTTACATGTCGTTTGACTATGTCATGCAAGTCGACAAAGTCTTCGGGTGAGTCGAACTCTGGGAGGCCAATGTCTTTCATCTCCCGATTTATCTTTTCCCAACTTCTTTCACACTCAGCCCACCTCTTCTGTATCTCTCGTTGAGCTTCCTGGGCCATACTTACCCAGTATTCGACTACCTTCCTGATCTAAGAGATGTTGTTATCCATCAGCACTCGGATGCCATGCTCCTCTATGTCTCAACCCTTCTGTACTGCGTTGATATAATCGATTCATTCTACGACATGGTATGCCTTTTCATACCATCTCTCCACGTCTTTACAGGTTTACAATGTGATGAGAGTGTCTTCTTGAAAATTGGCTACACATGCAGTGAAGATATATCTTTCGCTCGTGAATTCTACATATGCATCTCGAAATTCACTCTTTATAAAAACTATGGCTTGCATTGAGTCTTGGTAATATTTCGCCAGATGGTGCAGATGGTCTAGCTCCTTATTTATGGTGGCCAATTCCTTTTCATATTGCTTTTCTTGATCTAGGGTGGCATCAATGATATCCATCCCTGTGCCGATTAGCTCAGATGTCTTCACATTTTATGTGTTGAGCAACTTCTCTTCTTTGGTGATGAGAATCACGCTATCTAGCGTGAGCCTCCTTTTCTTGGTTGTTCTCCTCATTATTGCTTTCCTCTTCCTGTTGTAAGCAATCGCCTGTATATCGGTGACCTCATCAACAAGTTCAGGGATTTTTTGGTCTCCCTAGGTCAGAGTGTTTTCCAGGCTTCCTGTTGTATATATTTTCTCTAGAACCGACTCTTGTACTTCTTTGATAAGGGAAACTTTTGTATGTTCCAATGGCTCAACCTTCATCTGTTGTTCATTAGTTGGTGAAGTATTGACCTTAATTGGAGAGATAGTCACAGGCTCAACACTTACTTGGTGATCGACTGTTGAGGTATCGATCTCTGGCTATTGCAATTCCTCTTCTTGTTCACCAAAACCTAGCTCATCCCTGGAGTTGTCTTTCGGGGTCCCTGATAGGTCGAGAAGTTCAGTGTCTAAGGTACTCTCAGCCTCATGGTCGCCCTGCAGAGGGTTTGGAATTGATGCATCGGGAGTTGGAGAAGATGTTCCCCTGGTTCTTTCTCCTCTGTAATTGGTACCAGAGTTATAAGCGAGACCTCCAAGCTCTCTTCATCATCGTAGATAGTAATTATATCAAAGAGGGTATTAGGTAGACCCATTTCACCTGGTGTTCTTGGAATCTCATGTTGGGTTGGAATAGTCACTGGTGATTTGGTCTGTTGTGACGGAACTATGGGGTTTTCCGAATCAATGGTTTCCTCCAGTGGGGTTGATTATGAGCCATTTAGCTCCTCTCTTATGTTGATTGGGTCTGTCGGGGTGATCTTCATAGGTTCTAATAGTTGAGGATCATTTTCTAACTACTGGATGACTCTTTGGGCTTCTTCTAATAACAACATCCCCCTCCTTTGTGCCTCTGTGACTTCTGCTGCTATGTTTTCTTCTCTAAACCTGAGGGCTTCTTGAGTCGTTTGTTCTATTAATTCGACTTGCTCATCTATACTCATAGCTTTGAACCTAGTCATATTTGGGTTATCTTTTCTCTGTAGTACCTCCTCCCAGTCCTGAGCACATTCTGTAAAGATCTCGTCTTCAAACTTATCATGTGTGTATGGCCAGCAGGAAGAGACTTGTGACGCATGTTGAAGAACTAGGCCTTTAGGGTCATGTTTGCAAAATCGGCATGTTGGGAACCTGTATTCCAGCTGGCTCAAACCCTCTTGTTTAGCTTGCACAATGTCCTTCACTATGAAAAACCCTACATGGAAACCATAGGGTATGAACGCTCGTTTCTTGTCTTTAACCAAAGTGGCATTATAGCCCTACGGGATGGTCTAGTAACATATTTCTCCTATGACAAGTTGGTCTGGGACGTGAGTGGGGAGTAAATGTGGTGCATCGATGGCCCTGAACACCCTGATATAAGTCATAGTTTAATCTAGGTACCAGTGGCCTACTTTTGAAATCGTTTTCTTGGCTGCTACAGACAGTCATGGGCATTCTTTCTTGAAAATAATAAAATAGACCTGAGTTATGAATTCATCGCAGGTGAGAGCATAATATTTGTTGTACCTGTTTTCCCACAGAATGTTGAAGTAGACATGTACAGGTAGCTCGGCGACATGCTAGCTCAAATTCATGCCGACAAAGACATTCCTTGCGCAGGTCACGTCTAGCAGATATGAAGCCATGTGAAAAGCAGGTGCTTCTTCATCCTTTGGTGTTTGAGCCTGCAATATGTTGGTGCTCAATTGCTTAGAAATGATTGCTCCCCAGTTGAAGCTACTCCCAGAGATAGCCACAGTGTATGCCAGGGGCTTCCATGCCTTCAAGAACTTAGAAATCTCTCTCCCTGTATAATCGACAGATTAGATCCATTAAATAGATGTATGGCTCCCTTATATTCGTTGTCCCGTACCAGTTATTGCTCCGGTTTGTGAATTGTTTGTCTTCCTTCCACCAGGAGGCCATTAATCGGCTGGTGTCATGGAAATCATAGAACTTCACTACAAAATCTATGTTTAACCACTCCTCCGGGTCCCTAATCTTGTAATATTTCTGGACCTCTGTCAGGAGAAAAACATCGACACATCCACCATTCTCATCATTGACTAGGCACTTCATCGTGTCTGTATGATCGATTATCCACCCCAGAGTCTCAATGCAGTGCAAGACCGGGGTTCGACAGGCTACCATATGCAGGCATGACTGCCGGATGATCGAAAAAACCTTGTCATCGAGCGCCCTTACATCCAGGTCACTGTGGGGAATAAATTTCGGGTAATCTTCCTGGTTAATTCTATTGTACAAATCTCCCCATTGTGGGAGCATTATCTTTGACCTAGTGCTCTCTTTTGTATCACCAAAAGAAAGGGGCTGATTAAATGCCTTCTTAGTTGACATTTTGATGACCAGTTCTGCTCTAGTAGCAAATTCAAACCGCCTCGCAACGCTGGGAGAAGATCCTTCACCGACCTCTCCTTCCTTCAATTTTGGTGCCCTTGGCGAGCGTCTGGTCGTTGGCTTCCTTGGAGGCATTTTTCTACAAAGAGATCAGAGTTAGACACCATGTTGCAGAGAGAATACTGATATATAAATAAAATGCGACCGTCGAAAAGATAAAATTAACACATACATCTTCTTCACACTAGCTTAACTTGGTTTTGAAATTTTGAGAATCAAGTGCAACTCTTGAGACGCTCTTTTCGCTTCTTCCATTGCTCTGGAAATGAGAAAATTATGTGCAAAATGTTGGGTTTCGACACTGTCTTAGTGATTTAAATGCAGAGAATACTTACATTGTCGCATTAGTTCTTCAATTCGGGGTGTAAGTGCGGTTCTACAAAATCTGTCTCCAAATCTGCATTATGCTTGAGATTAAATGCAGTCGTAGGTTAGCGACGCAGGAGCGAGCTACATTGTGGTTCATTGATGATTTCAAATTCTTGTTATTCGATCGACGCACGGGGTAGCAAGGTATGCAGAGTGAAACATTAATTGTCCTATTAAATGGCAGAATCTAATCTTTATTTGTGTTGAAAACGTCCCATCATTCCGCTAATTTAAACGGGTGGATCAGGAGTCGACGCTTTTATTTAGACAATGTTCATTGGTATCTCTTGGCAAAAACTTCGATGTCGATCCATCTTTCCGTATAGAGCTAATGTGGAAATGTTGACCTGGAAGTGTGACTTGGACACAGGGAAAGCTAAGGTGACTCGGGATGAAACTAGGCCGTACGAAATGCCTACGTGTCAAAGACACGTGGCATTTGAAATTGGCTTCTTTGTTTAAGAGTTTATTCGGAATCGGGGATTTTCGTTAGATAAGAATTTTAACAAACAAGTCCTACCCTGTTGATGCCGAAAAAGTATCAAGGATCGACGATCGACGATATGTTTAAACAAGTGTTCCTGAATTACCCCCCTCGAAACTTGCCGATATTGAACATGCATCGGTGATTGACGATGTGTGAATGCGACAATTTTCCATTGTTTAAATCTTTGAGATTTCACTGACACTGAACAAATGCATAAGTAATCGATTATCGGAGGTTCATCATGGCCCATGTCAATGTTTATCCCTCTCATATTTCACCGACGTCGATGGGATATTGACCATTTCCTTAATCTTCTTTGTGAACAACCAATGCAATCCTCCTTCATTTTTTCTCGATGCCAATGATACATCGGTGATCGGAGATTATTGTCACTACGTGGTCATTTTTTCTACTTGGATTTCACCAATGCCGAAAATACGTGCGTGGCGCATAATTTTAGTTGTGAATTCTTAGTTAAAATGCCAGGTTGTTTTTAGAGAAAAAAGGTTTCAATTTGACAGGTCTAAATAAATCCGAACGTGATCAATGATGAGACATGGAAACAAAACTTAATGATCCTTATACAATAGACTCAACTCAGAAAGAAGAAAAGAAAACAAGTGGTACCCAAAAAGAGAAAAAATTTCAAAAAAACTTTTAGGGTGTGTTGAGCGCTCAATACATGGCTAGTACTGCAAGGCTTCCCTCTCAATCAGTTGATTGGTGTTTTTATTAATCATAAAACACAATTACAATCCTCATAAATTACAATGCATGAAGTCTTAAGCATAATTACAAACTTCATGAAAACGAGGTGTTACTGTGTCATCCTTTATACTGAGAATGTGTCCTCTTTCTCAACTTTTAATAGTCATTACAGGCCTTTTGATTATATTCCTACAATGCAAATGGATTGGTCATTCACTAATCATAGATGGTACAGTGAATATCATGGGGATTATCTTGGACTTCCCTGCCAAATGTCACCTTATCAACATTAATGGTTAGATTGGAATTAATGAATTACACTCAACAAGTTATAAGCACCAATTTGTGACTAAAGATTATCAAAACGTTCCAGTGTTTTATAGCATAAATTTTGCGCCTTCAAACATGGAGAAAGCTTCAATGGAAGATGTTAAATCTTGGTTTCTTTAGTTTCTTAAGAATGAGCATAGAAAAAAAGGGTACCCCATATCTATTATTTATAAGGAATTCAATAAGGCTATTGGTAAAGTTTTTAGACCCCAATTATCTAGGGTTTCCTAAACTAGTGAAACTTCTTGAAGAATTCCATCTGCATGGTAGATTTTATGCAAATTGCAATCATTATTTGTTGTGCAAGTTTTGTGTCAACTCATAGATATACAAAAGATCATTCATTGATAGCCTATGGAAAGCTATAAGGCATATAACGACGGATGGCAAGAACTTGAAAACCTTGTAACTTGAATAATGGGTTTGCTCCGACCAGGATCGATGAATTGGAGGGGATGTTGCATATTAAGAAGTTGGTATACTTGATCTACTCAAACTAGTGCTATATGCAATCATCACCTTCTCATTTAATCAGTGTCATGTGTCGAGTGTTCAATGCATTTACTTAGAACACATGCTGACATTTAATTTTTACACTATAGAGGATGTTAAAGTATTATGTTAGAGTAACACATGTCAAACAATTGTAGTGATCAAATTATTTGTTGACAATGTCATATAAGTTGGCGAAGTAATGCACTGCGTGCGAAACACGTGTACTCATTTCATAGAATATTGTATGGAAAACATGTGTATCCATTGCATTTTAGTAGATGTAAAAATTAGTCAAGAGCTCCAAGTGTTTTCATTTGCTACCAATATAAAAAACCAATAATGAATAAAGTAAGAAAAAATATATGGAACATCGTAACATAAGGTATTTAGACTAAATATTAAATCAATATTGTTATTGCTTGTCTCAACAAGGGCAGCGGAGCAGCGTAGTCCCTGCCGAATTTAATGCAATTAAATGGAAGAATGTTCATAAGGCAAAAATATTCCAATGTTGAAGTATGATAAGCCAATGATCATGTAATTTACAGTTTACAGTTTCGTTTGTGATTAAGGCAATCCGAAATAAATAAAACGTT
>SNQJ01S0093219.1:4810-16577 GCA_010110895.2 Picea sitchensis
TATGGGCCCCGTTTGGGTAAGTTGGTACATCAACTTCCCGGGGATGTAACTTTGGCATACGATCTCCGTTTGATGCGTTCCATACCTCGTTAGAAAGATCTATCTAAGAACTACAACTTTTGGGTGAGCAACATTGATCTATAATCCATATTGGTCCCCATTTTCCCAAAAAACGTCGTTTAAGGCCTCAAAACGGCTCCAGAAGTTCATGACCCGAAAAACTGCTAAAAATAGTAAATTGTGCAGAAACTGAAAAAATGAAAGAAGCAATGGTGGGGGTCCAAGTGGAATAGGTGGGTGGCCACCAATATCCACCTGGATCAAATACATACCATGATACCTGAACTCATTACCTCGTGGAGCAAGACTCACTGCTACTTCAGGACCAGGCTGGTGGGATGGATACTGCTGCTGCTGATAAATGGACTGCACTGAAGAAAAGAGGGGCCCTCTGGAGCCATGCTCAAGTCGTCCGACTCTCGGTACTCAATGTCTAGGGCCTGTGGGCCTCGAGACGTGATCTCCTTAGTTATCCCTAGGCTAGGGGATACCAGGACAATTATAGTGCTCATTTAGGGTAGAATGAGAAAACTGTCTTTCCATCATTTGATTTCTTTTACTATAAAAGAGGCACACCACTTTTGTTGATGATATCACAAACTTGGGTATCCTGTACAGAAAGAGAGCATTATAGGTACTGTAAAAAATATACATATTTCCGAGTTTTGAACTCAAAATGATGGAATCATATTTAGAAGAACAAGGTACCTTCCAACAATTCCATAGCCTCAAGAAATGTGAATCATTTGTTTGATTAATTGCTCCATGCAACGCTTTTATTATGCATGAGTGGATGCCACAAGGTATGCATATTGCATACATTTCTATTGTAGCTCGTACAATGTTAAATTTTTTTGGCAAGGGGATTTGGAATATCGTAATAGAGTTGAAAATTCTTGATGAGACCCATTTTACTTTTGCAGGTGGAATGAAAGTGATGACCATGGTACTAGCCACTTTTGCATTGTTGACAGGAGTCGCAATGCTGTTTCTATAACAAGCACCATAAATTCATACTTTGGGGCTGGATTGTTTTCTCGGAAAACTGGCATAGTGCTCAATAATGAAATGGATGACTTCTCAATTCCCTCAAATAGTTCTGCTAATGCTCTTCCATCAGCTCCTGTAAACTTTGTAAGACCTTTCAAGCGCCCACTGTCTTCAATGGCTCCTACAATAGTTCTGCAGGTAACTACAGCTCTCTCCCTCTTGTTGCAATTTTTGTTTTCTTTAGTAATTGGTAATGGGATACAAAAGAATTTCAGCAGAGCAACAAGAAATTTATGAATTTCTTTATCCTATGATCTATCGTTGTCATTTCATTACAACATATTTGGCTTCAAGAAGGTTATAAAGAATTTGTTTGTTGCAGCACCATGCTAGCTTCATGTCATACGCAAAATCTCTTAGTCTGATGAGAGGGCAGTGCAAAGTTTCCCAATCCAATCTAATGACCTTGTCTGTTTCTCGGGAGTAAATATGTGTTAAAAATGATGGATTTAGCCACCAAACAGTTTTATACATATGCATAGAAAGCTTAACTGATTTCATCACTTGTTGCATCAACAATCCAATTAAATAATTAAGTTCTGAAATGAACAATATTCCAATGTTATTATATGGACGACCACCCTGTTGCCATATTGTTTGCAGGAAGCATCCTTATTTTATTATCAGTTCCAAGCAGTGTTTTTTCACGACTTGGTTATAAATTTTGTGTTCATTTCTAGGTCCTCATTTTGGCTGCTTGATATTATGTATCCCTAAATATTGTTCCAGGAATTCATATAACGGGTGAAAGTGGCACTCAACAATCTTCCTTTTTACTTTCCCAATAAGAAGAGATGACCAGCTGGTTGAAAATAAGTGTTAAAGCAAGAGAAACATATTGGATTGAAATATTGAAGAGCAGGCTTAACCTGGATCACAGTATTTCCCTTCTGTGAAGTACATGCTCAGTAATGAGATCTTAAAGTATGAAAGCTCTACATTCTTATAATGTTTGTCTTTTCCTTGTTATTAGGATGGGCAATTGAGAGCAGTACTTGGTGCAAGTGGGGGAATCAAAATAATTGCTGCAACTACTGAGTTGTTTTTAAACTATTTCATGAAGAGGATGGACCCATTATCATCAGTCACTGCACCGCGAGTTTATCATCAGGTCTGCTGACTGTTTTTCTTATTTAGCAGTATGATACATAATTTTACTAGCTTCAACATTCACATTAATAAATTTCTAAGTTTTCCTATTTTCGCTTGCCCCACAGCATATACATACATACACACACATACAAACACACATTTCACTAGCTTTATTACTGTTTTGATGACATGCAGCTGATCCCAAATGTAGTTTCCTATGAGAACTGGACAACTGTTTTGGGAGAACATATTGAACTTCCAAGTAGGACGGTAGCAGGGCTACAGAAACGAGGCCACAAGCTACAGGGAGTTGTTGGAGGATCGATTTGCCAGATTATTCTTCATGATCTCCATACTCATGCAAATATGACAAAATTGGAAGGTCAAGATCTAGCAAAAAAGAATATTGTATATGGGAATCTAATTGCAGTTAGTGATCCAAGGAAAGCTGGTTTTCCTGCTGGATTTTGAAATAAAATTTGGTATCCTCGTCAAAATCTTTAATGCACTTTATTTTACATTTTGTCTATTACTTGGTTATAAATTCTCTTTTAAGAATCATATGTATATAGTATATACAAATTATACCAATGAACAGTACTTATAATTCTGATTTCCACATTAGAAAAAAATTTGTCTAGCAAATTAACAATTAAACATTTTTGACAGAAAAACTAAAAAAAAGCATTCATACAGCGGTTAAATTTTAGGCCTTTTATACTAGCTTTTCTGGTCCAAGTTCTGCTTCCTTTAGTAACTGCAAAAGCCACACTCTCATTTGGTTTCATGTTTAAGTTGATATGAATATTAATGTCCTCTAGTGACCAAGTTGGCCAATGGGATTCTTAAAAGTTACTAAGATGTAGGATGAGTGAAACCATAGGGATTGCTAGAGAGTCTTTGAGAATTTTTTAACAGAAAAGTACATTTGGAGTGCCAAAAAAAGAACCATTAAACACTAAGAAGCCCACAATAACAAAATGGGTGAGGATATGAAGGGAACCAGAGAAGACCTAAACCAAAAACTAATGTCAAACATCAATTTTCCAAACATTGAAGATGGCACAAAACTTAAACTACAATAGAACAATTTCCCAACAACAGATAGATTTTCTCCGGTCTTCCAACAAATATCTTGCACAAAACGTTTCCATTCCCAACTAGCTTCAACTAAGCCAAGAAATGAAAAACCAATAATCATTATTTAACCCAACATCACTCACATTGACAAAATCCTCTCCAACAACCAACAAAATTTTTGATGAAGTGATTTGCCAACAAGACTTTTTCTCAACAACAAATGGGTCCAACAAAATAACCCTTACATAACCTCTTTTAAGTTGTTCTGTTGTCAAAATTTTGGGTTGTGTACATCAAAATTTTGTATTCCCTATTATCCAACTTAACCATTTTTAATTATTGAAACTATGAGGGTAGAGGAAGAGAAAGGGAGAAAGGGAGCTTTTGTAGTCATGGAAACAATTTCAAGACATTCGCAAGACATACAATATGGGTGCATTTGATTTTTATTTACACATGTACACACACCACACAATACACATGTATATTCATCTTGTAAGTTGAACGAAATGCATATCACGCTATAGAGAATCTAGTAATATGTTAGTCAAAGAGACCATGACCATTGTGGAACCACTTCTATTCACATAAACTAAATGCATATCACCCTATAGAGAATCTAGTAATATGTTAGTCAAAGAGACCATGACCATTGTGAACCACTTCTATTCACATAAACTTCAAGCATGTAAGGGCTTTTTACAGTTCTGTGACCCTACCCCACCCCCACTAACAAGTGAAATACAAGAAAGTAAGATGATCTTATATAATAAGATAAATAATTCCAAAGAAAACTCTTCTAAATCATAAAGATTGCATTCCAAAAGCAAGCAATGCAAAGAAATTGTTTAAATGCAGTGAATAAAGTAGAATTCATTCTTCTCCATTTCCACTAGCCACTCCATTTTGTAGATCAAAAGTGCCTATGAAGATGAAGAAAAATAAGTAAGTTTTTCAAAGAAGAAAAAAAGAAATTTATTTTAAAAAGAGATTGAGTGTTTCAAATGATTTGTTAGTTGAAATGATTATTTAAAAAAAGTTCGTGTTTTTTATTCATTTTTAAAATTAACAAATTACATAAATATTGGGCAATTAATTACAAATTCTAGAAAGTAGCATTATTGAAAAGGAATTCAAGTGAAAAACAGTGTAAGATAGGTGTAATTAACCATTTTATTCATGCATCTATGGGTACAATTATGGGTGTCAGCCACATTATTCATGCACCAATAGGTGCAATTGTTTTGATCATTAGCTAAATTAGTTGCAATTATGGGCTTAGTTGGATTGTCCATGTATGTTAGGTAAGATTATTTATTAAAAGTTAAATTAATTATTAATATTATATTAAGTGATTATTAAAAGTCAAATTAATTATTAATATTATACTAAGTGATTGGTAAAGTCAAATTAATTATTAATATTATATCAAAAAATTGTAAAAAGTCAAATTAATTATTAATATTATATTAGGAGATTGTTAAAAGTAAAATTAATTATTAGTTTTGTATTAAATGATTATCATTTCCACACAAAATTGTTATTTTGGGGTTAGTCTCGAATTCCTCTTAAAAAGTTACTTTCTAAAATTTGTAATTAATTTCCCAATATTTATATAATTTGTCAATTTAAAAAAAAATAAAAAAATCTTATTCAACTAACAAATCATTTGGAACGCTCAATCTCTTTTTAAAATAAATTCATTTTTTTCTTCTTTCGAGAACTAACATGTTTTTCTTCAACTTCGTATGCACTTTTGAGTGGCTAGTGGAAATGAAAAATGAATTCTACTTTATTCACTTCATTTAAACAATTTCTTTGCAGTGTATGCTTTTGGAATGCAATATTTATGGTTTAAAAGAGTTTTCTTTGGAATTGGTTATCTTATTATATAAGATCATTTTATTTTTTTGTATTTCACTTGTTAGTGGGGTGGGATAGGGTCATAGAATTGTAAAAGTCCTTACATGTTTGAAGTTTATGTTAATAGAAGTGGTTTCACAATGGTCATGGTTTCTTTGATTAACATATTATTTAACATATTATGTAACAATTCTAATTAACTATGTAATGATCATGAATGATAAATATTAATTTAATTAATTATTAAAATATATTAATGAGTTTTTATTATTTAATTATTAAAAGGTGGGTGAAGTAATTAATGGGGGATAAGGTTGTTGGGAATTAATGGAGGGATAAGGTGGTTGAGAATTAATGAGGGGGAATTGAGAGAGGAGGATAAGGAAGAAGGGGAGGATTTGGAAAGGGATGATTATTTATGTTTGAGGTTTTCTGAATTGCAAAAGGGAGAGGAGGAGGAAATTGGAGGAGTGATTTTGGGGAGCTCTCACAGGGCACTGGTGTTGCTGGGAATTTTGGGCTCGGGGCTAGGAAACTGCAAGGATTCCTGGAGCTAGAGAGCCGGAGAGGCTGTTCCTAGTTGGTTGGAAGGTTAATATTCAGTCTGGGCAAGAACAAGGGCAAGAACAAGAACATGATCAGACAACTAAGGGACTAGACAAACCAACCTGCAGGTGGAGGTATGTATTATGTAGTTGTTATCATTATTCTGCTGCTGCTGTTATCATTATTATGTTGTTGTTATCATTATTATGCTGCTGTTGTTTATTCCTGGTTTATTCCAAGTATAAGAAAGTCATTAAAATAAATTATAAACTGAAATTTAGAAAACCTTTATTTAGTTTGAGTCCTGAAAATAATTAGGCTCTACATATTACTAGATTCTCTATAGGTGATATGCATTTTGTTCAACTTACAAGATGAATGCACATGTGTATTGTGAGGTGTTTGTGTAGATGTGTAAATGCACCCATGTTGTATGTCTTGCACGTGTCTTAAAATTGTTTCCATGACTACAAAAGATTCCCTTCTCTTCCTCTAGCCTCATAGTTCCAATAATTAAAAATGGTTAAGTTGGATAATAGGAGGGAATACAAAATTTTGACATATACAACCCAAAATTTTGACAATGGAACAACTTAAAAGAGGTTGTGTAAGGGCTATTTTGTTGGACCCATTTGTTGTTGAGAAAAAGTCTTGTTGGAAAATCACTTCATCAAAAAATTTGTTGGAGAGGATTTTGTCAATGTGAGTGATGTTGAGTTAAATAATGATTATTGGTTCATTTATTGGCTTAGTTGAAGCTAGTTGGGAATGGAAACATTTTGTGCAAGATATTTGTTGGAAGACTGGAGAAAATCTATTTCTTGTTGGGAAATTCTTGTGTTGAAGTTTAAGTTTCGTGTCATCTTCCATTAGCTAGTGTTTTCTTGAAAAATGGTTCTAGCTTAGCGAAACTCGCTAGAAAGATAATTATAATGAGCAATATTGGAGTTTTGAGTTGGAAAAGTCACGCACTTGTTGGATTTGCTTTGTGGAATATTGCCATCTTACTAATGGAAGTTTGAATATCCACATGATAAAGCAATGGAAAAGAAGAGCATTGCAAGGCAAATTTGAAGGGATAACAAATATGCAAAGTAAGAACTCTAGACAAGACAATACCTGATTAAGGCATGCGTAGGGTTGGATAAGTGTTGACAACAAACTTTGTTCAAGTATAAATGATCATCAATCACAACAAGAATAGGGACAATGGGACCAAGTGCCAAAGCTACCAAGTAATTTTCTTTTATCCCAATTTGATGCAATAATCAACTACAAAAGAATTGACCTCTTTTTGAAGCAAAACTAGTCAACAATCCAACACAAAGGTCAAATCAACAACAAAAGGCCTAGTATAAAAGGATTCAAGGACCAAAGTGGAAAAGTAATTGATCTTGAGAATCCTAATTGGTTTAGTGAATCATTGTTTTAGACCCAACCTCAACACTAATGTAATGTGATAATAAGATTTCTAGAATAAGATTAAAAGATGAAAAAAAACTTAATCTAATTGAACTAACTGTGTTCCAAACTAGAAATGATCTAATTGGTTTTAGTTAAGGGGAATGACTTATAAAAATTCACTTTTGAATTAGATTTCCAAGATGATGCAAAAATGTATACAATGCCACTTCTTCATCTAATAATTAAACGAGGACTATTAATCTAACTATGCACCTAGTGCCAAAAGGTACTAGCATTAAAACGTGCGAGTATTTGACACAATAAGCCTAAATAACTTAGGGATGCACATCTAGATGTTAGGTCAATTTTACATGCTATCTTTAATATTTTAATGTTGGATTATTACAATGATTATATGTTTACTAATACAAAATTCGAGAAGGTTCTCACCTAGTTGAAATTAAACCTAATGCCAAAGAAACCTAGTAACAAAACTTTGTAGTAACTAATACAATAATTTCACTCGACTAAGTGATATATTTAATAGTAGTTTTGATATGTATACCATCGTGGATATTAATTTTTTTTCCAAGGAAAAACTCATGTGGAAACCAACATGCGCTTCCTTACATTTCGTTGATGGTATCTAGTGTAAATCTACCAAGGCTGATTACAACACCTGACTTGATAGGGACATCAAGTGAGGCACACAATAGGGATAATAATCTTTGGGATTGACCCCAAGACCTCATGCATGAAACTCAAAGCACTCAACCACTCAAGCTAGTCCACGAGGTTAAATTGTGGATATTCTACTCGATAGTTTGTCACAATAGATCTTGAAAATGCCGCTGCAAAAATAATGAGTTTATACTCTACTATGTGGTGCTTATTTTTTCAATTTTTTTTAATATTACAAACATATTGTGTTTGATATGAAAAGAAACTAAGAAAAAATACGTAGTAGTAAAAAAAAGCACACCATCAACACAATGAGCATGAGGTGTACGGTGATGAGGGATAATTTTATGGATGGAAATTTATTTTAAAATGTAGAAACCTTGGCGAATCTTACTAGTCCTTGATATGCCAACTATAAAGTGTTTGACGATATTTTAGTAAAAATATTCAAATTTATAAGGATTTTATATAGTTTTTATAAAATTTTGGCGATTTTTAAGGTAAAATAATTTTATCCTATAGAATTTGGGCGAATAATTTTTAGAATGGCGAATCATTTTTTGGGAAAAAGTGTGGAAAATTAGCCCATGGGAGAAATTTAGCCCCTAAAATTATCCCTACAGGCTCGAGAAACATGATATGAGAAAACCCAATAGGAAAATGAGGACATTCCTTGCTATGTTCTTCTCAAAAGTACAATTCAAAATACAAAGAAATATTGACCGATTATGGAGAATAAACATTTTAGTCGATGATAGGTTGCCATAGGATCAAACTTTTACTTTGTTCTATTTTGATATCCCGCGCCTCTACTCTACTTAGCTATGGAACAACAAATCAATACAATAGGATTGAAACCCCTTTATTCCCTTGTCACTTAGTATTTTAACATGTTATTATAGTCATCTAGGGTTAAGGTTAAGATTTTTTCATTCCCCAACCATTGATTAGTCTCGGGGTTGTGACCCTCTAGAATATTCTTAGAACAACTTTATATGGCGAGATCCACATGTGTAAGTAATGGGCATTGGTGTAAGACGTGTTACACACAGATGGAAATGATACATCCACCCCACACTGGGTTTATAATGCACCTCAATATTTGGGGAGGTTTTTGTTCCCTAAAATATTTTACTTTTGCTTTTGTTGTGCTCGCCTAGTTGTTCTAGACTTCTTCTGCAAAACAATATATTTTGCTAACTTTTTCTAGGTATCTTCTACTGAGTCTTCTATGTAAGGTAATACTTTCCCTCATTTTATTCTTCAAGCATAGATGGCTCACAAAGTTTCAAATTCTCTACATTCACCACTAAGTAAATGCACATATATGTAGGTACACCAAGTTTGTAAGCATAATCTCCTTTATTTTCCAATGCTTCAAAAGGACCATATCTCAAAGATTTGATTTTCTTACCAAGTCCCTATGACCTCTCTTTATTAAAGTAAAACCAAACTTGGTCTTATATTGTAAATATTTTCTCAGTTCTATATTGGTCATGCCTAACCTTGTACTCCTCTTGTGATTTATTTAATTTCTCTAGTACTTGCAAATGGATCGACTAATCATATTTATGAATCTTTCAACCTTCAATGCTTCTATTGTGGTTTATTCCTTCTTTCCTCCATATTTCCCATACACAACATCTAGATGTGAAGGTAGAAAAAATATCTTAAATAAGTTTTAAAAGGGGACTCATTGGTGGAACTATGGACTAGTATGTTATACGAGTGTTGATTGCAGATCAAACTCTCATCCCGTGTTTTTGGATGCTTTTGATTGTAATCCATCAAAAGTTGAACCAATGTCATATTCACCACTTATGTCTACCCAACAGTTTGTGGATGGAAATATGTAGGTTTATTTAGCTTGGTGTCCATCTTCTCCTATAGTGTAGTTCAAAAGGCACTAAGAAATATGATATCGTTGTTTGAAATGTGCTCCTTAGTTGTTAGAGTTTCCCTATTTGCTTAGTTGTTAGAGTTTCCCTATTTGATGGCACGATATCTCTATTGTGTATGCTTCCAAATTAGAGGGTGCTTCCAAATTAGAGGGTTTCAGTCTCTAGAGTGTCACATGTTAGAGGGTGCTTCCAAATTTGTACTATGGAGCATAGGTTGTAGAATCTCTTGGAGGAAGTTGAACTGTGGTATCTTGTGTAAGGAGGTCACACCTCCCTATTACTCCCTTGGAGTGACAACTTTTAGAGGTACCCTCACAAGGGTGTCATGATGTTGCTTGCATGAGATGTCATGCTCATATTCTCCAGACTCTGATAGAGTTTCTCTTGATCTCCATCATATGTATGATTGTCATATCTCAACTATGGTATAGCTCATCCTCTTACCTCACTCCTCAGATGACAGATGCACTATAGATGGTATAGTATGGTTTCAGTGTGATTTATCTCGGTATCCTATGTATTGATGTTCATTTTGATGTGATGCTATAACTTCCTAGTTAGTCATGAACGTGGTATACACTAAATGAAATTTGATAGCACATAATTTGCATAGTTTTATTATTTTCCTTGTTATACCTTGGGGAACATATTTTCTTTTAGAAGTGTGCCATTTCTCCAGTCAATTTGTATTACTGGGTACTTAGCCTTGATAGCATTTTCCACATCCTAACCATGCTAAACATTTTCCACTTCCTTATATCATTTCATTCCATCCATATAAACAATAATTTACCTTGATCATGTATGATTTATAAAAGGTCAAAAGAAAGGTCCAAAGAAGAAATCCTAAGTAATAAAGCCAAAAAGGCTAGTTGTGAAGAATGTTAAAGTCAAAAACCAAAATAAAATCTTGAGCAATGCCATCTCCCTATGAGGACAATGACCCTAATCCCTAGCTTTCCTATGAATATCTATAGAAAGAAGGGACTTGTTCAATAATCTGAACATATAAAATAAAAATACCTCAAAAATGGGTGGTAAGAAACAATGTCGATGACAGGTAACTCAATGCTAAGCTCCCTCTTGAAGGCTAATGTATACAAATCTTATCTCATGAAAGATAGATGAATAGATAAAAAATACCTATGCATGTATAAGACTTTGAGGGTCATCACATGAAGTTTTTCCCTTCCCTTTTCCATCATTATTCATCTTTTTACCTATCTTTCACCCAGGTACTTGGGAAATATTTGTTTTCCTAGGACTTGGTGCATGTGTAAGGGTTAATATTGTTCACCCTTGGTAAAACTTAGGCAAATATAAAAACTAACTCTTATTTGTTATGTTGTGTTAAGAGATCTTAACATGTGTTCTCATTTAATGGCTAGATAATAAGCTAGACCCATCATTTCAAGTGGGTGCCTTGCATTGGGATGCATGTACCATGCCTCAAGATCCATGAAACCACATGGGGATCCATGATGTTGCATTGGGATCCATGTACTCATATTTGATCATATCTACAAACATTGGGATCCATGCCATTTTCCTTAGAATCCGTGTACTACATTGGGATACATGTCACCGCATTGGGATTTGTGACAGTGCATTGAGCCATGACAAGGATGTCATATCACCATACATGCCACCTGGACCACTCATATTGATTCTCCTTTCTCCATTGGACATTCTATTCACACTCATACATTATTATCTCTCCTTGGACCACACATGGGAGTTGTTAATGCATTTGAAGATTTAGTTATAGGTTATTAAAGTGGTTATAGGTTGGTATTTGGACCATTGGATGACATGACATGATTTACCATTGTTTACTTGAGTAGGAGTGCTCACCTAGAGGAGGCCACACATGCCACTTGTGTTGACTTGTTGAATTTGATGGCCCACAAGTGTGGGAGTGGTGTCATCTTCTTGAGGTAGTTATTTCACACTTGGACAATTCCTTGGTTCTTGGGAAATTGGTTGGAGGACATTGGAAATATTTGGACCATGTTTGACTCATCTCTTCATTCCTTGATGAGACATTGGCACAATTTTTGAGGGGTGTACTTCTCTTCCCTCTCTTTAGT
>SNQJ01S0093220.1:0-21104 GCA_010110895.2 Picea sitchensis
AGTTGTAACTGAAGTCTCAAGTCTAGTTCTATTTTCGAACTAAAGTATACTAGTCTCAAGTCTAGTTCTATTTTCGAACTAAAGTGTAATGATGAGTTGTAACTGAAGTCTCAAGTCTAGTTCTATTTTCGAACTAGAGTATACCAGTCTCAAGTCTAGTTCGAACTAAAGTATGAAGCCGAGTTATGATTAAAGCATGCAAACAAGTTACTATTTCGAGCCTCTCCTCTTCAACCTATATAAGTAGAGGTCAACCCCTCTCTTCAACACAGTTTTGATATGCAGGTTAAGGGAGAAGCAATAGAGGAGCATATCAGTGATAAAGAGGCAGCGTAACAAAGTAGCATATCAGTGCTGTATATCAGCAACAAAGGTTGCATATCAGAGGCATATATCAACAACATATCAGTGCTGTATATCAACAATAGATGCAAAATATCAGAGGTGTATTTCAACAAGGTCTTTTAGGTCTTTGTCAGGTCAGAGTCATCTTGGCAAGCTCTTTAAGAGCAGAACATTTATGGTGGATATTCGTAAGTGATATTACATTATTAATGCAATAAAGGAATATCGTTTGCCGGGGTTTTTCTCCCTGTACAGGGTTTCCCCAGGGTATATGTGTTGTTGATGTGCATGCTTACTCATCTACATAGTTTTTGCTATTTGATTATGATTTGGTATTGTTGAAGTGTATTAAGCTGGAATCAAAGTGTTGAAGAAAATAAAAGAATTAATCCACATAAGAAATCAAGCTCATAATTTAACAGGTTGATGTGCATGCTTACTCATCTACATAGTTTTTGCTATTTGATTATGATTTGGTATTGTTGAAGTGTATTAAGCTGGAATCAAAGTGTTGAAGAAAATAAAAGAATTAATCCACATAAGAAATCAAGCTCATAATTTAACACCCCCTGTGATGATCCCAAGTCAATTTTTTTGCTTGGAATCACTAACTAACCACTGATTTGATTATTATTTGTTGTGTATGTAGGTTGGCCATGAATATTTCGGCCTTAGGGTTTATTCAGTTATTCAACCACAGATTTATACAAGAATCATTGTAATCATATGGAGACCATCAACATTACACAAGATAGGAACCACAAGCAAATAGCTGAACTTTATTATAAGAAAGTAAGCACCTGATACAATAGAGAAGCAGATCTGAAGTAGATGGCTTCAAGGCAATAATGGAGCTGTATACAAAATGCTCCCGGAGATACAAAACAAGCCTCCCAAAGGCTGCTAATAGAAGATGAATGCTCAACTGCAAGACCAGTGTTTTGGCCTCCCCTCAAGCAACTGGTACGACCCTGATGATTGCTGGTACGACCTGCTGAAGACAAGGACACCAACGGTTCAACCCTCCTGAAGATATAGACCTCCTGATGTTGCCAAACTCTCCTCAATGATAGATCAAGGCAAGGGGAGCCTCCTCCTGAAGTATGAAGCTCAATCACTGAAGCTTCCTCCTCAATTTGCAGAAACCCTAGGATGGTACGGCCCTTCTGAAACCCTGAATATGGCCAATAGTACGGCCTAGCTAAATGGGGCCTCTGAATCGTCTGAAACTCTCCCGGATGATAGATCGGGCATCCACCAGCACTTGAGAGAAGTCTCAAGATCATATCTAGCCTATAGCCTTCTAGATTTGAGAATTGCTGAATCTCCAAGTCGTACCCTTCCTCTTGAAATCGTCCCAACCTGCAGTAAATGATAGGGACGTGATAACTCTTCCAAGAAGCCCTCAAACTGATGAGCAAGGGCTTGCAAGCAAAACTCTAATGCTGGAAAACTCTCAAGCTTCTTCCTTTGGCTGGATCAAACTCTTCCTCAACAATTGGTGCGCCTCTGCAAGAAAACCCTAGCTGGTACAACCCTCTTGATCCAAATGGTATGACCCTGCTAGTCCTCCTGGGTAGATGATAGCTGTAGAATGGTGTGGGTGGAGTATTTCATCCCCGAGACCAAGCTTGGAGCTAGGTGAGTGGAATCTTTCACCACTGAGCTGCTCACTAGGGTTTGTAATATCAAAACCCTCAAAACTGTATGCTCAAGAGCATCAACAAGCAAAATACCAAAATCCAAAATGAATAAGAGGTGCGCCCTAGCCTTCTCTTTATACTTTTCTTCTATTTCCCTGTTGAGTTAACTTAACTCCTAGAGTTAACCCTAACTCAACCTCCAGCGCTTCTATTTCTTCATTGAGTTATCTTTTTACTCCTTTTTCTCTTTTTATTAAGTCAACTTTAGAATATAACCTTAGTTTGGTTGACTTTTCCCCTCAGTGTGAGACTATGGCCTAGTGGGGATGTCTAGGCCACAAAGAATACCTTCCTAGTTAAGAGGGAGTGTTGATATTTTGATGTAACTACGGAAGATATTCTTTTGTATTTGTATTGGTCAAACCTCGAGAAGGTTATTGTAATCTTGTTGTATAAATCGACTCAAAATAAATTATTATTTTATTGTTATCCTTATTGTAAAAGTCAAAACGGCCCCTCTTAGGGTTGCGTCTTTTCGGGAGTCAAGTTGTGTATAAATAGAGGTCGAGTTCCTCTCATTTGTACACACACACAACTCGCCTTCTCTTGTGTATTTGGAGCATAGCAAAGGAGGTCTAGCACAGGAGGTCTTGGTTTCTTGGTCTCTGGTATCTTGGTCTTGGTCTATTTGTGGAGAGCTATAACGTGACATTGTACCGGTTGAAGGAATCTATACTGAAGAATTGGTTGTTGGGTTTTCTCCTCCACGAGGGTTTCCCAGGATATATCTTGTGTTCTGTGATTGTTTATCTTTCAGTGATCCTATTACATGCAATTGTTAATGAATGTTAAAGAAGATAATTGTAACTTCTAAAAATTATAAAAGTGTTATTGCAAGGGGGGGGAGACTAGTTTGCTATCGTTTAGAGCTATTCCACGGAGCAGTATTGGACTACCCTACCTATGAGAAGGAACTTTGTTTGGTGAAGGAAATGAAGAAGTGGAAACACTATTTGTTGGGTAAGGAGATCAATATCCACATTGATTACCAACCTCTGCAATACTTGTAGATTTAGAGTATGCTCCGACAAGCAAGACATTTTAAATGGATGGGATTTCTACAATAGTTTTATCTAGCGATAAAACATATGAACGAAACTGCCAGCAAGTTGGCCAATATGCTATCAAGAGTGCCAACACCCAAAATCACATCTCTAAGAGCGATTATGCACATGGAGCCATTCACCAATGAAGCATGCATAGAAGAATATGCAAATGATGAGGACTTCAAGGGGGTGTATTAGTTGTTGATGTTTTATGATTCTCAGATCTGATAGTTATTGCCTTTATGATTAATAACAAAAATTGCTTTGATACAACAATTGTCATAGAATAACTATACACTGAAAATATTAGCTATAACAATGCAACAAAAATAACAAGATCTAGAAATATTAACCATGCATAGTAGACACAAGAACACAACACAAGAACACTAGAGTTTATCTTGGGAAACCCAACCTTGGGAGAAAACCCAACAACCTTTCTATAGAAGAATTTAGTCCAAGATATTACCAGTACATCACCATCAATAGCCAAAATACCATACAGAGAAGATCCTCCCCAAGGCTAGCATCACCAAGGTTTAGCGCCTCAATAAGATGACCAAGAGCAACCAAGAATATCCTTCCCAACTGTGGCACACTCATCAAGATACCGGAAACTCAGAAATAGTGAAATTACCAAAAACTGCTGCTGCAACTGCCTTGTGCGCACTGCAGGAGGAGCTGTCTAACTGTCCAAATGAAATGATCCAGTCCTGTATTTATACTAATTTGGGTGCCTGTCTGGGGCCGACTTTTTATTCTGGGTCTTCAGATTACTTTATTATTTTTTGTATTTTACTGGTGGGGCCGACTTCTCTTCTTGGGTCTTCAATTTCTTTCTGGGGCTTCTATAATGGTGTAGATGGGTCTTCTTGTACTTTCTTGTGGAGAATGACTTGCCCGAAGTTGCAAATCTTCAACATTAGTAGCATTGCAAGTTCAATAGGAAGAAGCAGACAAAAACAACAAAGTTGATTACCGTCTTGAAGATAGGGAAGCTTTGTGCCAAGGGAGAAAGAGTACAGTTGATAAGGGAGGAGGCTCATTCTCCAAGGTTGCTGGACCTTTCAATGTTGGGAAGACTGTGGCCAATTTGTAGAGGTTTGTTTATTAGCCCAAGATGTAGGAAGACGTTGCTAGTTTTATTAAAGGGTGTATATTGTGTTGTACCAACATGCCTAGCAAATTGGGAGCAAGGAAATACAATCCAGTTTTAGTCCTTCCAAAACGATGAGAAAGTATATCGATGGACTGTGTTGGTGTTTTCCTAGGACAAGTAGTGGGTATAAGTACTTGTATATGGTAGTCAATAGGTTGAATAAGATATGCATCTTGATGGCTTGTAGAAAGACCATAGGATGACAAGCTTGTTCTTTGAAAGGGTTTGGGTGCACTTTGGGATACCAAGCAACATCATGTCTTATAGATATAATAGATATCTCAATACATTCTGGACTTCATTGTGGGAGAAGTTGGATACCAAGTTGAAGATGCCTATAGCTTTCCGTGCCTAGACAGATCGATAGATAGAGGCGTCGAAGAAGACTTTGGTTAAGTTTTTGAGATGATACAGTTAGAAACATCCAAGGACCAGGGGTGAAAATCTGATTTGTATTCAACACACATTTATAGGCTATCCACACTTCCACTAGTAAGTACCCCTTTGATTTTTGGGTATTTACCACTATCATCTTTAGACATTGTGTATGGGCATCCTACAGTAGAATGGGCAAGATTGTACATATATATTAAAAAGAACACGCAGAATGTCAAATGAGTTGCAAAAACATTAAAACTGTCAAATTTTAAGGCAATCAATGCATTCAATTTCAGATCTGAAAATTACTTCCAAGTGACCTCAAACAGTAAACTAGGGCTATTATCACTGAATAATTTTACGCTCAAATTATGACATAAAATTATAGCGGAAGCATAAAGATTAGAGAGAGATCATCCAAACACAAGAGACAATTTTCTGTTCAGTAAAATTTTCAGATTGAGAATTTCCAAGGACAAAACCAGTCCTCTTAGCAAATTACCAATTCAACAAAAATCCCAAAAAACCCTTCCAACTTGCAAACCTCTTGCTGACATCACAGCTGTATGACTGACGTGTACGGCCTGCCTGATCCGCACGTGTCATGTGGGCTCTACGGATCACATGTGCACGTGTCATGTGGGCTCTACGGATCACATGTGCGATTTGTTTCTACGGTTGTACGGTCCACATGTGTGGTACAGACTGTATGGATCACACATGCGACTTGTTTCTCTGCTGATGTCACATGTGCAGCTGTCTCTCCCTCACATGTGCGGCTGTCCTCTTCACACGTGTGGCCTCCTCACACATGCGGCCTCTCTCTCTTGACAGAAAATCAGAAAAAAAAAGAAAAAAACAGAAACCCTAGGCCAAATTTGCCAAAGTGAAGAATTTCTTTTGTTGAAATTGCCACCGCAGTCTCCTTGGCACAAGTGCTCACTCACTTATGCCAACTCCATAATTCACAATGAGATGTGTGGTGCCTCCTCACATTGCCTCTCCTTTTATAGGAGTCTAATGAGTGAGTTTAGGAACCCCTTCTAAAGTCAACATTAAATTATAATTTTATATTCCTCCAAGTGGGTGTGAAGCCCCAAAAACAACAATTCCAAACCCCAGCTCCATACAAAAAAGGGTTTTCACAAAATACAAATGCAATGTTAGTGCCAACAAAGATTCCCACATGCCCGACACCAAGGCCAATGTGAGAATACCTGCCAGATGCTACAAAAATATCAACAAAAACATAGATTTAACTACTAGATTAATGATGATCATTAAAGCATCAACCATTTAGTACACATATAACATCAATCATCTAGCAGTTATAACTATAACAGTGTCATCAAAGGATCAACATTAACATCAACCTTCAGGTTTCCACGTATAACATTTGTCATCAACAAACTGTAAAAGATAACATCAACCACAAAATGAAATAGAGCATCATATTCACTACCAAAGAATTGTAATATGCAGTCAATAATTCAAGCTTCGAAGGTAGGTTCAAATGTTCAAAGTTCAAACTTAAACTGTCATATAATGTGTTCAAAATAGGCCATAATTGTTAACACTAAATTTATCCTTGGTGAATTCAAATGTTACCTTCATTATTGTTTATAAGCACATTTGGGATCAGGTTGGACTTCTCCTTAGTCCATCCTGATTGTTTGACATTGATGATTCGTAAACACATTTTCAGTGGTTCCTATGGCCATGATCCTTTATGCTAGAGTTGCTATCAATTTTTGAATTCAAAGTCTTTAAGGGGTGGCAGACAAGGGGTCTGGAAGGTGTATAAATATTTTCCATTCTGAGGATGATAAAGTATGTGTGGAATGGTCATAACTAGTACATACTTTAGTCGCTCAAGTTATGGTGTACATGTTAGAATAAAGTCAATATGTTATAACATTCATATGCTCTTTCTCATTTTGCTGGGATAAACTTTCTACAACTGTTGTATGTATTTTACTAACAGATGTGTCAACAACTCTAGTAAACTCTTCCTTTTTTTTATTAAATTTCAGTTAGAAGGATTCGGCTCCTGAGCTCATCATAAGTAGGGCCCTTATATCCAAGCCCAACAAAAACAACAACATCAAACATTCCCTATTAGAATGGATTGTTTCTAGCAATGCTCTAGTGTATGTCATTCCATGAGAAACACCTGCCCAGAATCCAATCTACTTCTGTATTTTCCTTTTTTATTCACCAAATAGATTGACAGTTGTGCCCCAGGTTTTGCTGACGTTTTGTAGCTTCTGGCAGTTATTATCACATGACCCTAGGTGTTGGGCATGTGGGAATCTTCGTTGGCATCTCACTGCACTTTCGTTGGGGTGAAAACCCCTTGGATTGGAGCTAGGGGCTTTGTGGGTTTGGTGATGGGCTTTGTGGGCTTGTGTTGGGGCTTCACACCCACATAGAAGGTCTAATTTGATGTTGACTTGTGGAGGGACTTCTAAGTTGACCCCTAAGACTTGTATAAAAGGAGTTGAGGATGACGTGACAATTCATTGTGGTGTAGCACTCTTGTGTGAGACAAGTGGTGACCTTTGGTGATTGCAGCTTGGATAGGAAAGGTGAGTTGGCCTTAGCCTCATGGATCAGACCGAGTAAGGCCTGTGGTTGGAGTATTTCTTCTGTAGACATCTTGGAGAGGGGCCGAGTATGGCACCCTAGTGAAGCTGTCCAAGGGAGAGAACCTTGCTGCTGTTCTTTGGGGGACTTTTTTGTGCTACAGTTAGAGAGGAGAGGCCGAATCTCAGTCCAAGTACAGGGGCATGTCTTGGGAGCTATTTCTGTGTGGGTTAGTGCAGAAAGAAGAAGTTGGAAGGGCCAATCTTAGACCTTATCCAGTTCAGGTGTAGCAGCTGACAGAAAAGTGGAAGAGGGAGGGCTGCAACCCCTGTAGTGGCTGTTTGGAAAGGCTGCAGCCTGTGGATAGGCCGCAAGGCCTGTGTAGGGGCTGTTTGGCGAGGCCGCAGTCCTAGTGACTTAGCCGTAGCCATAGAACCTCAGACAGCAGCTTGGAGGGCCATGATAAGCTCAAGATGGCAGGCTGTAGGTGAAAGTAGGGCTGGTTAAACCTTTACTCAGCTGCAGATTTTAGAATTGTGGATGCAGAGAGAGGGCCATAGCCCTAGTTGCTTGACCGCATGTGTAAGGGAGTTGTGTGAGCCCCTAAGTCACCAGACACGTGGACATGGGACACGGAGGACACAGAAATACGAGTGTCGGACACGGGCACGGCGACCCCCGAAAACAGGACACAGAGGACACGTTATATATATATATATATATTAAATTATGAATTACACATACAAAAATGAAATAATTAATAAAATTGTAAACATTTAAATTTTACATGAATGATGATGATGATATCATGATACATATTACAAATTCATTATTCAATCATACAATGATACATCATACAACTAGTACTAAGTTCTAACATAAATCATGAATCATGATAAATATTAAAATCATAATGACAAACATTGAAATTTGAAACACAATAAATTCAAACCATAAACTGCAGTTTTCTCATTAAGTCATCAAAATCAAAATGTGTTACATAGACACCGACTCCTGAGTCACTGCTACAGGCTACAACCTATAGCCTACAAGCTACTATAGGTGGGAATGCCAGTGGAAAATACATAATAAGGTAGAACCGTAGAACTAGATACTAGAACCGTAGATGGAAGAATCCCATTGCACAAGACTGTCACTGGTCAGTAGTCATCTGAATCCATGTCATCATCATCAAAATCAACGTCGTCGCCACTGCTCTCTCCTCCAATCTCCGGCTGCTCTGCATGATCATCCAATCCAATCTGTGGAACTGGATCTGCTGCTGTGGAGGATGACCCCTCAAGAGGAATATCATCCTCAAAAGTGACTGGCTCTAGCACTGGGTCATTAAGATCCATGTTGGCCAATGCCAACGTAACAGTGTCGTCCAAACCCATGTCATCAGGAAAGACATCCCACATCTTTGTCGTTCCCTTCACCCACTCCTCCCTCTGCCTGTAAATAAGACGGAGGTTGGTGTGCACATAAACCATTGGCTCTGCCCTGGATTGCTCAAGCCTGCTCTTCTTCAAACTGTACAAATTCCCATATGTGCTCCAATTCCTCTCACAACAAGAGGATGAAGTAACCTGAGAAAGGATCCTCATGGCTAACTTCTGTAGAGGAGGGCATGCTGACCCATGAGTTGCCCACCAAGCATGGGGCTTCTTAGCCCCCCTGTCTGTGAGCACATCATAGCTAGAAAATCTTTTGCTGGTAGTGGAAAAATCTATAAATCTTGCCTCCACCTCATCAAAGGATGCTCTATCCTGATATATCCGTCTAAATGCCTTCTTCCTCCCTTCTAAAAGCTCATGATCCATGTGAGGCGACAATCTGCGTGAAGTCCCACCACTGAGCCACTCATTGTTGTAGTATTTGGGATTCAAAGAGTGAGCCAAACAATGCAAAGGTGTGCAATTCTTATTCCACCTTTTGATAAGAATATCCTGTATTGTGGTGAAAAAGATCTCTGATGGTGTCCCATACTCAGGGGACTCATTTTGTAAAATAATGGTCCTCACGGACTCAATGATGGAATCCCACCCCTCACAAACCTCTCCTAGGATGGGCTTGTCCGTGTCTGCAAATTGTAACAAAGAGATGATAGGGTCCATGATCTTAATGGTAAGATCTACCCTCTCCCACCAAGCATCATCTAACATTGTATCCTTGACCTTTTTTGAAGAAGCTTGATCTGTCTTTCTCCAAAAAGACCAAAACTCTGAAATAACCATGGACCCAAGGGCGGCCTTGACCTCCCTCAACCTCCTAAGCATGATGAAAGAGGAGGCAAACCGTGTATTTGCAACCTTCAACAATGATAGTTGTGTGTACTTCTTATAGATTGTGAGGGCATTGGTATGGTTTTGCACAAAATTGCGGATATGACGTGCGTCCTCAATAAGACTTCCGATCCATGTCACATCCTAAGCAATGGATTTAAGTGCTAAATTCAAGGAATGAACAATGCAAGGTGTCCAAAATATTTGTGGATATTTAGCTTCCACAACCATGCCAGCAGCCTTGCAAACAGGTGCATTATGTTGATGTTTGAACAACATCAGGAATACATTCTTCCAGATATATATATATATATATATATATTATCTTTCCGTGATATATATATATATATATATATATATATATATATATATATATATGACATAATATTTATAATACAACGTGTAAATATATCTTCTAGTAAATAAATAGTTACTTATCATCCAAGGACACATCCTTTCATGGATGGTCACCATATGTTCTATATATATGAAACTCTCACCATTGTAATAACATCAATTTAATATAAGCATTTTCTATTGTACTCGTCTCTCTATGCATGGTTATTCTTTCCTTTGTGATCTTGGTACTGCCGCTATTGTTCATGGTTTATGCTTCAGCTCAAGTAAATTTATAAAGAAACTAAATGTAATTGAACAACATTAAAATCCAACATGGTATCAGAGCAAATTGCTCTTGAAAGAAGATTATTGCACATGCATTGACCTTCTACAACAACTAGTCGTACCTTTCCTGCAATTCATTATTTTGTTGCAACTGCAACTCGGGCTAAAATTTATGCACTCTTCCAACAACCATGGTGAATCTTATTTTGGTGGAAGATAGGTTTGATGGAACAACCAACTTCAGCTCTTGAAATCTAGATTGCTCATCACTCTAGAAGAGGTGAACTAATGAAGTGCATTGAAGAAGTTGTACCAAAATCAACTAATGATGCAGAAAAATCACAATGGAGGAAGAATGATGCAAAGCCGAAATCATCATCTATTCTCGAGACCATTTATCCCTCACATCTCCAACTTGAAGACAACCAAGAAGATGTACGACTCCTTGAAGAAGTTGTTTGAGAGTAACAACACCACCAGAGCACTTGTCTTGAGACACCAAATTCAAAATCTCAAGATAACGGTCCTGATAATAGCCAAGCACCTCTTCATGAAGATCAGAGACCAGAGGTCACTAAGTGCTAATGGTGAAATCTCATCTCTATTAGAGAACTTTGTCATGATTACCTCCCACGGTCTTCCAAGACATTGGGAGCTATTCATTCAAAGTATTAGTGGGGCGATCCAAATTGCCTAAGTTTGATCGCTTATGAGCAAATTGTCCTCAAGAGGAGACAAGACTTGCAACTAGAGGCATGCAATGTTCCCACTCATGATGAAAATCAAGCCCTGCCACCAAAAGGGAAAAGCAAGGAAAAGAGTTGAGGCTCTGCAAAACCTTTAAAGGAAGCAAGTCAACACCAACTTTTGAGCACAAAAAAGAAGGACATGTCAAAGATTGCTTCAGATGTGACAAGTATGGCCACTATGTGAAAAATTGTCCTACATGGAAGAAAGGAGCAACATGCTTCCAATCGCTAATGTTTGATTTAGAACCATCTCAGAGGAAGTCAGGGAATGCAAGCATGGACGATGAGTATTTCTTCTTCATTTCATCCCTCAAGTATGGTTCCTACTAGTAATGATGTTTGTTTGATTTACAGTGGTGCTTCCTGCATTATGACTCAATACAGAGCACCCATGCATCTAGTAGAGAGCAACTCCGCCAGCATGTTGTACTCTAAGGACAGGATAAATATACTGCGAAGGGAGTTGGATCCACCTCCTACAATTGGATTCCCCGCACCCCACCCATTTGAGCTGCATGTATTATTTGTACTGGATGAGAAGGAACCTTGTCTCCTATTTCATCCTTAGAGAACAAAGACTACAAGGTTTCTTTCTCTGATAGAAACCTTCTTGCATGGAACAAGAACTCTAGTATGGATTTTGCCCGGGTGATTAGTGTTCGAGGAGGACAGATTGTACGTATTGATTGTCTCAATTCGCCTGTAGCCCTAATACATGATTCTATTAGTTTGAGGGAACTATGGCATAGGAGACTTGCTCATTTACATTATAGAGCCTTTCCCGCTTTGGGAAGATGGTGACAGCCTTCCAAAGATCCATGTTGAACATGATGAAATTTGTGAGGTTGTGCTCTTGAAAAGAATGCCAAGAGGTCCTTTCCGAACAGCGACAGAAGATCCAAGGGGATCTTGGACTTGGTCTGATATTGTGGTGATTCATGTGGACCCATGATGCTTCGTTTCCCCAAGGGATAATTTCATACCACGGATCTCTCATCGATTAATTCACGCAAATCTTGGATTTATTTATTGAAGACCAAGGATGGAGCCCTTACAATATTTCAAGAGTTTAAAGCTCAAATTGAGAACCCGACCGGAAAGAAGATTAAAGTGCCGGTAGATCGATAATGGAGGA
The DNA here is from genome assembly GCA_010110895.2 of Picea sitchensis. NCBI lineage: Eukaryota > Viridiplantae > Streptophyta > Pinopsida > Pinales > Pinaceae > Picea > Picea sitchensis. The sequence goes on from SNQJ01S0093220.1 coordinate 12,011, forward strand.
GAATACATCTCCCGAGATTTCAGTGATTTCTGCATTGAGTCAAGGATCAAGAGGGAGTACATCGCTCTTTACAACCCCAACAAAATGGGGTTGCGAGAGGAAGAAGAGATCATTGTTGAGGCGCTGCAATGATTCATGATCAACATTTACCTATGTTTTTTGTGGGAAGAGGCATCCATGATAGTTTTGTATGTTAAGAATAGGATTCCTCATAATATTATGAATAACATGACTCCCGAACAATTTTTCACCGGAGTGAAGCCCGAGGCTGATAGATATTTTAAGTGTCCAGCATACATTCATATACCCAAAGAGAAAAGGCCCCAAGCTAGACCCTTCAGAAGAAAGGGTACATTTGTGGGGTACAAAGGAGTCTTCGGTTGGGCATATCGATTCACATCCCACGAGACGCATTTAGGTGAGTAGAGATGTTACCTTGAGGAGGAGGTAGCCTTCATGGGATCTAGAGGATCTCACATGGTTATTGATAGTGAGAAAGACAAGAAGAGATGGTTCCTTCTCCCTCTCACCCTCCAACAGCTTTAGAGAGGGAGATAGTTGAGCCTATCGATCCCATTCATCCCAGACTCCGCCTTGGATACCCGAGATATTGTAGTAGGTCAAGAGACTCCACTATGGCTCGGCTGACTCTCAAGTAGAGGCAGAAAGACATGAAGCTCCTTGTGGTACCTTCCGAGAGAGTAAGATACCTCGGAGATATTTGTGCTATACCGTAGAAGCTATGAGCCAGCTACTCATTGATTCTTCGAAATTTCTTGTTAGGAGGAGGCATCTAGTCAACTAGAATGGAGAGATGCTACGATGGAGGAGTATCCATCCATCATGAAGAATGATGTGGACAATTGTTCCGAGACCCGGAAGGAAGTCCTCAGTGACTCTGCAAGTGGATATATAAGATCAAAACATACAACTAACGGAAGCATCTAGAAGCACAAAGCAAGATTTGTTGCTAGAGGATTCCCCTGTGTGGAGGGAATAGGATTATGAGGAGACATTACTTGCTCTCGCTGCTCGATACACTCTATCCAGACGACATTGCCCTCTTCGCGAAGCATCCATGGGTTGGAGACTACATCGATGGATGTGAAGACAACCTTTCAATGGAGAGATCGGGAGGAAGAAATATACATCGAGCAACTTCAGATGGTCTCTTCATACATGAGAAGGAGTCTCATGTGTAGGTTGAAGAAGGCCCCGTACGGACTCCGGCAAACACCTCGAGCTTGGTATGAGGATCGATGGACACTGATGAGTCGGCTTCAACAAAGCGTTGTTGATCCCAACCTCTGCGCATTTCACAAGATTGTTGACCCATGAGGCCTTGATTTTGGTCCTTTACGCTGATGATTTATTCCTCACCGTACGTAGAGCCTTATTATTGAATGCAAGTATGCTTTGACCTCTCAGTTCGAGATGAAGGACCTGGTAAGGATGGGTATTACTGGACTAGTGGTGTGGCAAAGAACTCATGAGATCTTCCTAGCCGGGAAGTACACAATTGAGAGATATTGAAAAGTTTGGGATGCTAAACTGAAAACTCCATGGCTACACTAATGGTGATGAATCAAGAAACTATGTGTGTCTCTTCCGATTCCGACGAGATTGATCCTAATTCGCATGCATACAACCCGATTGATCATTGATGGTCCGGGTTAACACTGCACTGTGACATTTTCTATGCGCTGAGTGCACTTAGCCAATTTATGAGCCATTAACCGGGAGATAAACACAAATGCATTATCGAAGCATGTGTTGAGATACTTGCGAGGAACAATTGAACATGGTCTAAGATATACTTCAATTATTGACATGAGATTGCGTGGATATAATCGACTGATCAAGTAGGGAGCATAAAGATGTGAAGAGCACCTCTAGGGTGTTAGGCTTCACTTTGATCTCACCATGGTTTCCTCGTAGCAAGGTGAAACAAACTTCGTATTCTTAGTATGGCAGAAGCGTAGTACATTGCATTAAGTATGAAAATCCATGAAGTGCGTTTTTACTGCAATCTTTTGCATATTTATTTTGACATGTGCTAGATTCCATCATTATTCATTATGATAACTAGATAGCCAGGAAGCTTCCTCGGTGAGAATCCAAGAGCCATGACAACCGAAACACATTGAGATCAAGTACCACTACATTCGAGACATGGTCCAGAGAAGGTCAGATGCACACTCTTCCTACATGAGAAGGTTGGCCGATGTTCTTACCAAACCCTTTACCAAGATGAAGTTAGAGTACTCGCGGATGACTCTGGTGTGGCAGTAGAATGTCTCCCCTCACTAAAAGGGAGGTTGGATGTTTGGTAAAATTATGAAACATTCTCCATCAGACTCTGCTGACTCAAGGAATTGATCCGTGACGACACTTATTTGAGAAGGATAAGTGGGTTTGGGCTTATGTTCTCAACGTCCCATGTGGAGAGCACATGAGGACATGTCAAGGGAATTGACCTTGATGTCACACACTATGGGAGTTGACTCTAGTGTTTATAGAGGGTGTAGACTCTATAAGTCCACATGGAGTGCCATGTGTGACAAACATTCTTGATCAGGACTTCATGAATTGAGTTGAGTTGATCCTGAGGACACTATTCGAGAAGGGATAAGTGGGACAATTTCTATTCGAGAAGGGATAAGTGCATTTGGCTTATAACCCAACAACATCCCATGTAGAAAGCACATGAGGACATGTCATGGAGTTGACCCGACATCACACATTATGGGAGTTGACTATAGTGTTTCTAGAGGGGTAGACTCTAGAAGTCCACATGAAGTGCCATGTGCGACAAACTTTCTACATACTGTTTGTGTACTCATCAAGCAAAGACCTGTGGTGTCTCCTGACAATAGTTGTGTACTAATATGGAAAGAAACTTCTAGCTAAGAGGGGAGTGTTGATGTTTCAAAGATCTGGGCATAACTCTTTAAAATTCAATGCTCAGATCTGAAGGGAGATAGGATACATTTATCATAAAGGTGCAATTCCCAGATAAATGGGCCCAAGTGTAGTCCTTCCCTGATCATGACAAGGAACAATATGGACTCGAGGTGCTTGAGGTGTTTTCTAAGTGTCAGTTAGTATTATGCTAACATTCACTCATGGGGAGCCTATGAGGAACAATCTGTTGATTGGAATGAGTAGCATAAATATCAACATTTGGAATACATTCTTCCGTATATATATATGAGGGAATGTTGGATGTTTGGACAACATATATATCCTGAAGAATGTATTCCTGGTTTTGTCCAAACATCAACACTCCTCTCAACGAGGGAGACATTATCAACCAAGTGCTGTTCACCGTAGGTACACCCCCATGAGTGAATGTTAGCATAATGCTAACTGACATCAATTTAATATATATATATATATATATGACATGTAACATTTATACTACAACGTATAAATATACTTACTAAATAAATAGTTACGATATCCAAGGACACATCCTTCATGGATGGTCACTTACATGTTCTATATATATGAAACTCTCATCATTGTAATAACATCAATTTACATGGCATTTTCTATTGTAATTTCAGGTTCTGCGGCATGGTTATTCTTCTCAGGATCTTGGTTATTGTCAGCCATTGTTCATGGTTTATGCTTCACTTCAAGTAAATTTATAAAGTAACCGAATGTAATTGAACAACATTAAAATCCAACACATTATTTGTAATAATTTGCATTACAAGAATCAACTCTTACATCTTCAATAACTTTAATGAACAACTCACCATATATTGTGCATCCTTTGTATTTTCCAAGAGCATCCACCGCCTTCAAGAAAATCATTCCATTCAAGGAAGACAATTCATGAAGTTGGATGAGTGGATGGCATGCTACATCTGTCCATCCATCAAAAGATTTACCATCGGATGCTGGGCTAAACCGCTTTTAATAGATTTAGCATCTTTATCCACTCCGCCTCTTTGCCTTAAATCAACAATGTGGTTCTAAGCCTCCTCAAACGCTTAGGGGAGGTATGTGCACCACGGAGCTCCTTTGAGTTAGATCTCTACACATCTCAATAAACAAAGGAGACTGCAACATTGCACGAGATGAAGTTGAGATAGAAAACAAAACCAATGGTAAGATCAACCTCATCTCACCTCTCTTGCTGAAATATCTTGTCCATTGGATCCATTGTAGGCCTCTTTCTTGTTGCTGCACTCCCACCCCCAAATGGGTATTTGCTAGATGGTTTCCTCAAGAATGGGAGAGGATCCTCATTCTTGGTTTTCCTAGATGTTGCTGCCATGATCCCCTCACCAACATTGGCCTCTTTCTAGTTCTCTCGCTTGATGCACTTACTCCTTGACATGGTCCAATTCCACAAGGTGTGGCCAATAAATGGCCCTTTACTCTGAAATAGGTGCTTGTAAATTGATTCTTGCAAAATTTACATGTTCAAAGAATGTTACCTCCTCCCTTTAACTTGGACCCGGGCCCTTGATGTCTTGTGACATACTTCCACAATGAATACTTTGATTCTTGAGCTTGCTGCCTTGCTAAAACATGTTTTTCAGCCTCTGGAATTGTTGTTGTAGCCCCACTTCCAGCAGATGGAACACTCGCTGACCCGGTTGAAAATGAAGGAGGGGGAACAACAATAGTAGGAAAATCCCTCCCTTTCTTTTTCCCTCTTCCAGCTGCCCTTGATGATTGAGCCATGAGTGCTGCAGCAAAGTTCTTGCACTGCTGCAATAGAAAAAAACTTGAAGAATGGTGGACAAATCCACTTGCTTGGCACTTGGAATCCCTTCTCACACTCCACCAAATCTCTTTGCTGCACTCTAAGTCTCTTGCTGCTCCAACCTGTGGGTTAAATGAGTGAAATGAGAAGAGGAAAACCGCTTTTGAGGGCCCGCAACACGCTTTTCTGCGGGACACGTGTCCTGGAATCGTGACACGAATTTTGGTGGTGTCGGACACGATATAAGTTAGTGTCCCGTACGCATGACACGTAGCTGCATCGAATCCGACACGTGTCAGGTCGAATCGTGTCGGATTCGACGGACATGAGACACGGGGGGGGTTTAGGATGTGTCCTGTGACTTAGGTGAGCCCTTGTTGCAGACCACAAGAATGAAGAGAACAGTTCGTAGGGTAGAAGAGGGGGCCGAGACCCTAGTTGATGCAAATATAGGGCTAGAAGGACTCAGGCACAGTCAAGGGTACATGCATGGAAACCAACGAGGGTTTCTGCAGAGTCTTTGTAAGTATTTGGCATCTTCTATTGGGCCATTGTCCCTGGTATGGGAGCCCATGTGTTCTGGATTTAAGAACAAGGATTTTTGGGCTTGAAATTCCTGTGTACTTGTGCATGATCTAATTGCTAGTTTTATCTTCCACCGTGCTAAGGTGTTAGGCATCTCAGTGTGTTTATGTTTACAGTGCAAATTGTGTTAATTTGTGTATTCTGTTGAGAACATAGACCAGACTTGAGGTGCATGTGCACCGGTCTAGGTGCACTACGAAATCTAACAGGTTTTGTTCATGGAACAAAGAACAATGATGTGGTTTCGATGTGCCTAACACTGTAGTTCTCCTTGCTACTCCATCCATTGCAAGTTCAAGCGACAGAGCTTGTTTTCCTTCTTTCTTCTGTATAAGTTCTTCAATAGCTGTGAAAGCTTGCTTCCGAATTTCTGGGGTGACATTTGGACTGTGCTCAACATCTTTACCTGGGATCTTTGCAAGGTTTCATTTTAAATGTTAGATCCTTCTGAACATAGCTTTTGGGCAGAGCTTGCATCTGACCTTGCCCCAGTTCCCATCATAGGCTCTCCATATGCCCCCAAATGCACCCAATTCCTTTGATATGTTGGTGGAAGAAAATGTAACCTAACGAAAGTTATTTGTTGTGGGTAGTTTGAAAAAAAATCAGACCATGAAATTTTATTGAGAATTTAAGCTCATAGTCCCAAATATCATTTGCAGAAACCTCTTGCAATCAATAAACCCACAAGAATTTATATACCCAAGAATGAGAGTCTGAGGAAAAAAATCTTGACAGAGGCACATTTAACTCACTATACATCCTGGGTTTAAAAAGATGACTTCAGTATTAAAACGTACCTTCCATTGCCAAGGGATGAAGGACATTGCAGAGTCCATGGCACATTGTTTAGGGTGTCAGTGCACATGCATCCAGCAGGGAAATTATACCAGCATAACGTTCCTGATTGGAAATAGTCGGTGATGGCCATGGATTTTGTGACAAGGTCACCAACTCTCAATGGAAAAATGACTTCATCATGGTAATAGTAGACATATTATTGACAAAGGCAGTTTATTTCCTACCAGTGAAATCTACAGATGGAAGTTGATAATGGAACATGAAGGATTGCAGAAAAGTTTGTTAAAAACATATTAAAGTTGCCTGGCGTACCAGTAAATAGTATTTCTGACATAGATCCTAAATTTATTTCTAGGTTTTGGACTAGTTTTAATGCAGCCTCGGGAACACAGTTAAACTTCAGCACAACTTACCACCCAGAAACAGATTGGTAGGCAGAAAGGGTTAACCGTTAATCATATTTTAAAAACCACATTTTAGAGGACATGTCAAGGATGTATATAATTGACCAACTGTTAATTTTCAAGCTTAAACAGATAACAACAATTCACAGTAGTGTTCTTTAACCTTTAACAGATAAACTGAAGCATAAGAAACATTGGAAGAACAACATTCACAGAGTGGACAAGTATTTATCCTGGGAAACCCTCAAGGGGAAGAAAACCCAGCAAACTTCTTGTGATATATTATCAGTCAAACAAGTACAATGACAGTACAAGACTTCTCCTTGAGAGAGAGATAAGTCAAGTACACTTACTACTGTCTCTGTGTCTTCAAATTCTCTTGGCCTCTACCCAGACCTGTACCTTTTGCTGTTCACTTGATTCTGTAGATGCTGCTGTCACAAATCTGTTCTGTAGCTGCCTCAAATCTGCTCTTAAGGTATCCCTGTAGCTGCTGTCTCAGAACAGAATTAGTGTGCCTCAGAGCTGCCTCAAATCTGCTCTTAAGGTTGCCCTGTAGCTGCTGTCTCAGAACAGAATTAGTGTGCCTCAGAGTAGGCCAAAAGTTTGCCTCAGAACAGGCCGAATGATTGCCTGAGAACAGGCTGAATGTTTGCCTCAGAATCAGCTGAATGTTTTCCTTAGAATCAACCTCCTAGCTGCTGCCACAGAACTGAGTTTTCTCTGCTTCAGATTCACTTCCTAGATACTGCCACAGAACTGAGTTTTCTCTGCTTCAGGTTCACCTCCTAGCTACTGCCTCAGAGTGGAGTTACTCTGCCTCAGCTGTGTGTTATATGCTGTAAAGAGGGGCGCCTCCCTTCCTTTATATATAGGTTTGGTCACCTAGGTTAGGGCCGACTTTAGGATAGGGTAGGGCTGATCTTAGGCTAGGGCCTTCCTAGGTTAGGGTAGGGACGACCTAGCTTAGGTTAGGGCCGACCTAGCTTAGATTAGGGCCGACTTTAGCAGGTCCGTTAGAGGAGGGTGGTTAGTAGGAGGCCAACTTGTAGAGGGCTGCTTGGAGGAGGGCTGCTTTCCCAAGAAAAATATCCTCTGCAGCTGTATAAAATTTAACACTCCCTCTGAGCAAAGAGGGTATTCTTCAGGCATACACATCCACACAGGTCCTTCTAGTCTTTGCACATGACCGTTGACTTGTTGACATCCACACAGGATCAATATATCACAAGAAGTTTCGTAACCTTCTATAGATAGGGATCATTTCATGGAACATGATCATTCAGTTCTCCTTGACCATGGTCAACTGCTAGAGTTATTTCACTTAGGGATGGTCAGTCCCTAATGAATACTCATAGCTCATCTTGAAGACCTAGGAGAACTTTTCACATTACCTTGTCTTGACTTTTGCTTTGACACGCACAGCTCACAAGACTGATGGCAGTTTCTTCTTGCCTTGACTTACAAGGCTTTTCTCCAAGTCTCAAGTCAGCCTCGACATACAAGGCAGTCTTGGAGAATTTCTTGTCTTTGACTTTTGCTTTGACACACAAAGCTCACAAGACTTGTCTTGACTTTTGTTTTGACACACAAAGATGACAAGACTTGTAGTAGCATCTTTTGTCTCTTGCCTTGACTTACAAGGCTTTTCTCCAAGTCTCAAATCAGCCTTGACATACAAGGAAGTCTTGGAGAATGTCTCACGATGCTGCAACCTTTAACACTCTCTCTCAATGAGGGAGGCATTTTCTGCCATACCAAGCTTGTCCTAGAAGTACACAAATTTTCCAAAGGATAGAGGCTTTGTCAATATATCTGCTATCTGCTCATCAGTACAAATGTACTGCAACTTGATGGTACGTCTTTGGACCATGTCTCTGATGAACTAATATTTCATCTCAATATGCTTTGATCTGTCATGGAAGACCGGGTTCTCTGTGAGCTTTAAACAACTCTGGTTATCACAATGGATAACAATTGTTTCTAACCTCTCTTGAAACAACCCAGACAGAAGCTTTCTTAGCCATATTGCTTCTCTGCTTGCATTACTGGCTGCTATATACTCTGCTTTAGCTGTACTTTGTGCTATGGAGCCCTGTTTCTTGCTAGACCAAGATATCATAGCTAAACCCAAAAGCTAAAACAGTATCCAGAAGTACTCTTCCAGTCCACTAAGCTCCCAACCCAGTCTGAATCAGTATAACCATGAAGCAATACTCCTCCACTGGAAATGTATCTAAGTCCATATGCAATGTACCCTTTCAAATATCCGAGGACATGTTTGGCAGCAATCCAATGTCTATGTCTCGGCTCAGACATGAACGGACTAAAGGCGCTTACAAAAAAGCATATATCTGGTTTTGTATGGATCAAATACATCAAGGATCCAATAAGCTGCCTCTACATAGATAGGTCCAACAAGTTTGATTCAGAATCAGACTCATGCAACTTCTTTAAGTTAGATACCATATGTGTAGACATGGATTTACAATCTAGCAAACCAAATCTGCGCAATATATGTGTTAATGTTTATGCCATTATTATAGTTCTTTGCATTTCATAAGATAAGAGCATAATAAGA
>SNQJ01S0093220.1:28865-53413 GCA_010110895.2 Picea sitchensis
GTCCTGAAAACTTGGATGCGTTTGCCTGTTTGATTTTCAACAAGATTCTTGAAATCTGCTAAAAGATTCATCTTTAGTCTTTAAGAAATAAATCCAAGTTTTACGCGAACAAGCATCAATAAAAATGATATAATAAATACAACTATTCATAGAAGGGGCAGTCATGGGTCCACAAAGATCAGAATGAATTAGGTCTAAAATGCCATTTGATTTTCTATTACTGAGAGGATAGGGTTTCTTTGTATTCTTACCAAGTGAACAACCTTTACAAACACTATCATGCTCAAAAGAAAACACTGACATATCTGTCACCATCTTTTGCAAACCTGGAAGTGCGTTGTAGTTGAGATGTCCAAGTCTTTTGTGCCAAAGCTCGCAGGGATTTACCGTCTCGTGAGCTAGGGCTTGAACAACCTGACCTAAAATTTTATAGAGTCCACTCTCACGAGTTCCAATAGTTATAGCAGTGTTTATATCTTCATTTGAGGACCACAAGAGGGCCTTCCCTTTGGAGAAAGCTACTGAATAATCTTTTTTCTAAAACTGGAACAGAGATTAAATTTTTCTTTAGACCAGGGACATAAAGAATTTCATTAATATGAAAGATATTACTTGATTAAATTGGAAAGAGGTAGATCCAAACCCTTTTATGTCATAGGTGCCATCATCACCTAGCTCCACCTTTGCCTTGAATTTCTTGTCTTGATAGTTTGCAAGGTTTTGTTTGAAGCCTGTCATGTGTCTGGAAGCACCGCTATCTATTAACCAAATCTCCTCTGACTTGGTAATAGTACCGGAAAGAGCTGCGATAAAATAATATTCCTTATGTTGTTCTTGCTCCTTGGTGGTAGCCCTGGTTTGTCTTCTTTGAGGCTCCTCTTGAGGTTTAGCCTCTTCAGTGGCAACTGAGGCTTGGAATCTTCCTTTTCTTTTCTGTTGAGATGGAGGATTCCTGCAGTCTCTTGCATAATGTCCTAGCTTATTGTAGTTAAAACATTTAACTTTAGATAAATGAGGATTTAGGTGAGATAGCTTACCTTGAGGTTTCTTACCTTTGCCTTTAGCTTGAGGGAACTTCTTCCATTTCTTGGTTTTTGCTGAAAGGACATGATCTCTTAGAAGTGAAAACTCATTTCTTCTTTTAAGTCTTCCTTCTTCTTTTAAGCAGTCATGCCATAATTTGTCAAAGTTAGGCTGGACTTCTCTTCCATTTACAGATGCAAGAAAAACTCCCCACGACTCAGGAAGTCTATCAAAAGCAGTTTGCACAAGGTCATCATCATCTACAAGAACTCCTATTGCAATAAGTTGATCTTTAGTTTGAGTAATTTTGGAGAAGAAGGTAGCAACTAAATCATCTTTACCCATTCTCAAAGTACGTAGCTGTTTCTTCAATATTTTTTTTCTGAGTTGGTGCCTTCTTTTCATAGAGGTTTGCCAAAGCATCAAAACATTCTTTGGCAGTCCTTAGGTGACCAATGATTGGCATCATGTTGTCCTTAACAGAATCAAAGATGTTTCTCTTAGCCTTGGCTTGTTTCTTCCTGTATGCTGCCCTGGCTGTGTTTGAAGTGGGTTCTTCAATAACCTTAGTAATCAGCTCTTCTAGATCATTCTCTTCAAGAATGTTTACTATCCTGGATTTCCAAGCATTGAAGTTGGAGGCCCCTATAAGTCTGTCTTCAACTTTCACTGATGTGGAGGCCATGCTGAGATCTGAATTAGTTTAGATGCTGCTGATCTCTGCAAAACAACCCTAACTAGTGGATCTGTGCAGGCTCAAGATTATATCCTACACCCTAAGCTTTGATACCATGTTAGAATTAGGGAAGTAAGAGCAGAAAAAAAATACTGTCTTTCAATTCCAGTTAGATAGAAAACATTATAATAGGAAATCACTACAATACTAAACTGTTGAACATAGAAAATCAGATCAGAAGAGAACAATGATTTGATTTGAATCTTTTAAACAAAATCTGAGTGTGTGTAGCACTCGTATCTAAATAGGCAGCAATCTAATTCAACTAAAATTAAATTCATAAGATTAGATCTAAACTAATTAACATACCACTAGTTCTGATCTAACCTACAAAACAAATTTAATTAAAAGATCTGATATGGATCAAAACAGATCTAACTAGAAAACTGATATAGATCTATATAGATCAAACTTCAAAACCAAATCTAATCTTCAGATCTTATATAGATCTAAGTAATGAACAGACTATCACATAAACAACTTCAAAAACTAATAAACTGAACAGGTCACTAACCTTGTAGTCTTACTTCTGAAGGAGTCAATGCCACACACAAGAGATGTAATGCCACTTGTAATTATGCTCATAAAAAGTTCAGGATCATAGATCTACCATAAAGGTTAGATCTCTTGCCAAGAGATGAATAGACTTGCTTGCCACCAATGAAGAGAAAGCACTTAAGCACCCCACATAAATCTCTGTAATGGAACACTCACACACACAACAATTTCAAGGACTCAAACCCTCATACAAGAAGAGGTAGCAAGGAGTTACGGCTAGCTTAGAGGGGTCGCGGCTCAATAGTTAGGGGCCAGATCTGTGCTTGGAGGAGTCATGGCTCCTAGAGAGACCACGATACAAAGAGTGAGGGGCCAGATCTATGCTGAATAGGCCACGACACAAAGAGAGGGACATAATTATGCTAAAGAGGCCACGACTCAAACAAATCTGCACTAGAGGAAGGTGTAGGCAGCCTCAACCTTCAAACCACAGGTAGACACAGCAAAAACAACACTTCAAGAGCTTGGATGACCCTTGTCTCATCCCTAGACAAGGTTGCAATGACCAGGAAACTAAACATAGGAGGGCCGAACTGTTACAAGAGCTTGACTACTGTTGCAAAGGAGGGCTGCAACTCACAAGAGGAGATCCACTCACCTTTTGGAAGAATAAAAGTGTGTGATAGAATAGAGGGATAGGACTCTATTTATACTTTAGGCTAGGGTAGGTTAAATAAAAATAATAATTAAAAATAACATGTTTAATTAATATAAATATTAATTAAGCATGTTATAATTAAAACAATTAATTAATATTTTCACATTAACCCCTAAAGCAAAAACAAAACCCCAAATAAACACAAGCAAGGGTGAAGGGGGGTTTAGGAAGGGTGACTTGGTGGCAATACTTGTCCATTCATTCTCAAGGTGACCTTTTTAACTTTATCATCACTGCATATGGGATACATCCCTCATGTGGTCATGCCCGCCTTCAAAGAGGGTTATATACCAACAAACACCTGATCAAAGGCCAGGTGGCCGCAGAACATTTTTGGGGTCTTATCCACCAAGGTACAAGACCAAGGATCAACCCATGTCCTAGACATGGGTACCCTGGAACATGTCCAGGGGCCCTAGACATATCTAGGGACTTTAACTGCTTGGTCCCAAACCAAGAACCCAAGTTATCTACTGGGGGCCCTCACAAGGGTCTTCACTGCTTGGTCCCAGACCAAGAACCTCAATTATCTACTGGGGGCCCTTACAAGGGTCTTTTGCCATGGCACTGACTGTTTGGTTCCAGACCAAGAACCCCATGAGTGCACTGGGGGCCCTAGATCTCAGCTAGGGGCCTTGCCATCCTCTCGAAGAATGGCTCTTGTAGCTGCTTCAAATTCAACAGATACCTGCAAATACCTGTATACTTGGTGTTTTCTACACAGAAAACCTCAATAGCACATTAGTTTGAATAGAAACAAAACATGCAATGGAATATTCAACATAGATAAACAAGTGAATTAAGTAGTAAACAAACTAAATAACTCACTCCAATTAGATAATAATATCCCTATGATCAAGCAAGTAAACAATAGACAAATGCAAAATATCAATGTAACATCACCTCATATAAGTCCGACATTCATCCACACATTGGCACCACACACCATAGATGAGCTCCAAAGTCTTTTATTATTCCAATAGCATGAGAAAATTTACAACAATGATACACAAGCTTGCCCAAAACCGAACTAGTAATGGAGGAGGGGTATGCTTGTTTATATAGCCTAAGGGGTGACAACTCCAAGAGGGATGCGCAAGGGTTTAGGAGGAGATGCGCTAGAGTGAAGGGGAGTGGCGCATGAGTGAAGGGAGAGAGGTGTGGAGTGGAGTGGAGTGGAGTGACATGGATGGGTAGTGATGTAGGGTGAAGGGTGAGTGTAGTGGAGTGAAGTGAGGATGAGTGGAATGAGGTGGAGTGGAAGGGAGAGTTAGGAGCCTTGGGATGTGCGCCCCTCCTTAGGAATGTGCCATCTCATCAAGTGGGAGTCCCACTTTGGGATCTCCTCCCCACTTTGGGATCTCCTCCATGCCTTTGACCCCCAGTGAAGTCGCCTCCACCTTAGCTAAACTCGCCTTGGTCTTTAGTCAACTGGGGACATAAGAAAAACATGTTTCCAACATGTTCCCCAGTTCTCCTAAAAAATAGGAAATGAATTAAATTACCCCTTTTCTGTAATTTTAGAGTAAATTTCATTTTTTGTGTGATAATAATCACTTTTTTCTCTCGAAAGAAGGTAAATAGGGGTTTACATGATACTCTGCACTGGAAAACGACCATAAATATGGCATCTGACAATATTTGATGCCATATTTTTACAATTTATTGACTTAGAATTAAAAAATTCAATTTTTGCGAAAATTTAATTAATTCACTGAAACATTAAAAAAAACCTATCAAACTTAGCCGCAATTTCCATATGACTCAATTAAGATGACCTAGTATGAGCTCATATACATTTAGACACTTGGCATTGGTTTTCCATGCCAAGGCCTAACCACTAGCACATACTCCAGCTCTGGAGTCAGTCTTCTGAGTGAAAAAACTTAGAAATTATTTAATCGCCCACAAAGCCAGGCAGAAAAAATAATTAACAAGTAAAAAAACCACTCTAGAATATATGCTCATACCTAGGTCTTAGGTGGCCAATAGCTTTCTACAATATCTCATACTTAGGTCATTTATTACAATGGTGGAAATGTGGAAAAAGGTGGTCTTTTGAAAGACTGGTTGAACTCTAAACTCTGTCATATGAGCATTGACTGCTCAATCTTTGGTGGCTCATCAGGAAATCCACCTTGTGCAAATTTGGTGGATAACATAGGCTCCATATGGGGACGTGTGCTTGATCCTTTTATAGAAAGGGAGAGCATGCGAGAATCCAAAATCTGTCCCTACATCACAAACATCTCGCCAAAAACAACATCAACGACACATGTATATGAAGACCAAGTGTAAATTGAAATTGCACAATTATTATACATGTAAATACAAAAATGAATATGAACTATTATACATAAAGTATAAAAGAAGAAAGTGAACATAAATGAAATTTACAATGCGGAGGAAAGGGTTAGAGATACGTTATAAGGGATGCCTCCATGGGCATCAGATGTCATCATTGAGAAGCAATTTGAAAAGTTGTCAGCTTACTGGTAGCTTTAACCTTTCCACTGTCTGACTGGCTGAAGTGGAAACTGTATGAATCAACCATGTCATGGACAAAACAAGACCTCAAATGTCTGAATAATCCCTATCTGGGATGACTTATTGAAGACCCTTTTCCAAGCTTTATCAACTTGGAGTTTTTCCTGGGAATAGACTGCCCAAGAAACATGTGTTTTTCTTTATTCAACCAAACATTGAAGTTTGGCAAACCTTGTAAAGTTTTGATGAATCTCTGCATTGGACTATCATGGTGGAAGGCTAACCATTGCTCATAATGATCTGGAGTTGACAAACTGAAGCTATCCTCCAATTTCCCATTATCTGTCATTAAGTCATCTGTTGGATGAGAGATTGGAATTGGAATTGTCAAGACACCTGCTTCACTGATCGTTTCAGCTTCATCATAACTGTCAACAATCTTCCCTGAGGAGATGGATTCCTCGAGAGGAGGGTGGGGATTTGAATTATCTGGATATTCAATCATTTCAAACTCAAAATCCTTTGTTTCCTCATGACCAATTAATGATTCATCTATAGGCTCTTCCGGAATTTCGAAGTGAAATTCCTTTTCTTGTTCATTGTGAAACTCTGGCTCTATAGGCTCTGAATACTTGATACAAGCTTCTGCCTCTGCAAGGCGAGCCTCCATGTCCTTTAACTGCTTTGCATAGATAAATTCCATGGCTTGAATGACCTCTTTAAACTTCTGATTGGGGTCTGGTGAAGCATTATTCTTAACATTTGAATTGATCGTGTTTATATTTGGAGAGTCCTCCTCCCATTTTTCCTTAAAAGCATCAATCAACTCATTGTAAGTTCTAACCCGTTTATCCTTAAGTTCTGTAAACCAATCAAGATCATCATCATCAAAAGATAAACAATTTCATTCCCACATCTTCATATAAGGAATTGCAACGCCATTTATTGAAGCAATGTGAAACTCTCTTAACGTGACGTCTAGCATCAACAATATTATTACTTTGAAAACAAGGCAAATTTTCAATTGTTTTTTCTAGAATCAAATGTGGATAACCACTTATTGTAGAGAAATCAATAGGTTTATAAAGATCATCCATTTCTAAACTAGACTTATTAGAAAAAGGAAAAGTCTAACAAAATGAACTGGGACCCAAAAATTATTAAGGATCCTACGAGAAGAAAGCTTGGCTAACTTCCTCCAAAAACACCTTCGGGTTTTAGGATGAAGCTAAGCAAACCGTGAGTTCCTCCTTGCATAATACTTTGTCAAATTATTTTGAAGTGGAGTCGCCAGATGATCAAGTTTATTATAAACAAACAAGAAGCATCAAACAAAGCAAAAATCAAAAAGGAAAACAAAAGTCGTGTTCCGGGAATAGAAAGATTTATCCCCGGCAATGGCGCCAAAAATGTTGCCGCCTTATACACATTTGGGGTAACGTGGAAGAAACCTTCAATCCACTTAGTGTGTCCTTGGGGGCAAGTTTCGAGTCAAGGTGCTGTCACATGATCCTCAACTCCTCCGTCTAGGCCAACTCCCAGCGAAGCCAAGGGGGGTAGTCCCTATGAAAATAATCTAAGGCTCCTTTAAACTAAGAAAACAAAAGAACTACTTCTAGGAGCTTATTGCTTAATAAAACCAATGCATTCAACACTTAACATTCATCATCATTTGAGATAATCCCAACTCCTGTACCATTCTATAAAACTGTTAAACATAATAATACTATAATAACTAAATATTAATATATTGTTGATAACATGGTTATAATAGTGGTGGAAAAAGTTCTTGTGGCAGTGGTTTTATGGGTTGTACTAATATATAGAGAGTGTGTTGTGTTACAAAATCATTAACATTGATTTTGAGGTCAGATTTAGTAGGAACTAAGTAGCCACATAATTTTCATGGCACAGTGGGCTCTCCAAGCATTGGGAGGATGGGAAAATGAGCTTGAATATTGTCGGGAGCTTCTAGAAGTTGACATATTTAACAACTCTGCTTGGAATCAGGTAACATGACTTCAATGATTTAGTTTAAAGTTATGTTTTTGTAAAATAAATTGTTTCTTTCAATTTTTGTACTCTGCAAATTCTGAAAATATGACTCTACTCCTTGACACGGTTGTATTTCCTTCAGTGCTTTGAGTTCAATGTTTGGATGCCACTGCATCATTCTTGCCTATCAGCATTTCCTAAAATATTAAAAATCAGGATCTTTGTCCTTGTTGTTTCGGATCTGGGTGTGTACTAACTACTAAGCAATCCATGAGATAACCACAGCATTCTGTAATCTGCCAATAGGATTTTGTATTTATTAACAATCCATAAATTATCAATTTTCTGGGTAGTTTTGAGCTGAGGTGACATAACCTAGATAATTTTGATGTTTTTTATGGCTGCAGAAATTTTATTTAAAGCTATTGTATGTATAGATTAATATTTATTTTCTTTCACATTTTCCTGCAGAGGTATTTTGTTATAACAAAGAGTCCCTTTTTGGGAGGTCTACAGGCTATGAGGGATTCTGAAGTAAGCTTCTGTACTAATGCCATCACAAAAAATCCTGACAATGAAAGTCCATGGAGATATTTAAGAGGGCTTTACAAAGGAAATAATGAAGCTTTTGTTAATGATCCTGCTATTTCCAAAGTATGTATTTGTGTGCTGGAAAAGAACAGAAACTGTGTTTTTGCACTAAGTCTCCTTTTAGATCTTTTATGTTATGGTTTTCAACCAACACCTGACCTGAATCGGATTCTGAGTACATGGGGGTTTTCTGGTTCAGACCAGAAGTATGCTAACTTTGTGTGTTTGATCTTGGAGAAAGTTGATCCTATGCGTGCACGATATTGGATTTGGCGTAGAGACAGCCTTCCAAGTCATATTTGCTAAACTGGCCACTATTTATATTGAATGTCAGCCATTTATGTCAATAATGAAATTTACATGCTTGGTAATACATTAAAGGAAGTTTGATTCTCTATTGGATTGCACTAGTTTCAGTTTACTAGTTCTGTTTGCTCGATCTATTGTTTACTTAATAGGATGGGAAAAGTAGGCAGGTAGTTCTGGTAATGTTTCATGGAAGTGGCTGGCAAAAATACATTGAATTACAAATAAAATATTTCGAGTGCTTAGAAAGGTTGCATCTTGATCTTTTTCATGTCTACAATAGGCGCCCTTGATGTTTTTTCTGTCAGTCTTCTGCCTGCAATTATTATTATACAATCTGTCAATCTCTTCCTCAAACTTGATGCTCTTTTGAATATCTTGAAATACTAGATTCAGATGGAAAGAGAAACTGCAAAGGTTTATTCATAGTTGAACTTTTCCTGTTGCCTTCCCTTCAAATATATTTCTGGAATGTTGTTCAAGGCTTTATTTGTCTTTTTGTTTTTCAAATGTTCATTAAAAACCATTCCTTTTGTTAAACCATGAAGAAGCATATTAATTTGTTTACAGAATCATAGACCTATGGTCTATGGTTTCTTCTATGAATGTGTTAAGATTGTATAATCATCGTAATTGCATGATACATGATATTCAACCGCCCCTGCCTTGCATATCTGTGCATAACCTCTACATTCAAATTTCTTGAAATCAACTTCTAGTATCGTGGCACTATGCAGAAACCATTATGTGTTACTCTTTCCTTCTGCACCTGGTACCAAGATGGGACAAACTGGGAATTTTTTCTAGACAACACTACCACATCCAGTAAACTAGCCAATTAAATGATGGCAAGGAAGTCTTACCAAGTAAATAGAGTTTCATGATGTTTCGAGCATAATAGGCGATCTCCAAACATCAGTCATACCAAAAGGTGTTTTTATGACTCATTAGGATAAGCTTTAAAGTTCAGACAAATCTGATCGTGACATGTTTATTATTTAAGGAATTAATCAAGTCTTATTCCAGCAAGAGTAAAAGAGAAACACGTTTCATGGGCTTAATAAATTATAATGTTTACAATTTGCAATTAAGCCTTTCAATAATTCACAGTAGAGTTCTTTGAAATGATATCTCGGTAAACCCAGATGATTAGAAGGAAGAATATAAATGTGCTTGCCGAGGAGCTGAAGGATGACATTTGAAACCAACTTCGGGAGATTGCTAGGGAAAACAAGGTCCACGGGGCCCAGTTAGAAGGAAATTCAAATGCCAGCTTAAACAATGTCTTCTATTCAAGTAATGTTATTATAGATGCATTTTAAATTCATATTGTTCTCCTAATTATCGTTTTAAATTAAAATATCTTGGTGCATTCTTTGCAGGTCTATAAGCCGCTATCTTTATGCGTATAAGATATACTGGGTGGAGTTTTTGATTGAAAAATCTAGGACTTTTGTAGATTTACAGGTCAATACTTTGATAGTCAAGTTTGATAGACAAGTGGCAAGGCGAACCTCCTTATAAATAGACCATTGGAAAGGGGGAAAGGGATCATCTTCCCATCGGTTATTTTGATTTGGGTTTTGTGAGCTCTCACACTTGGCTGCTATCATTCATTCTTAGAATAATAGCTTTGCCCACTTAAGCCTTGGAGTTGTGGGATGCTGGTTCTACCATTCTTGTGGAGGATGAATGGCGAAGAATAGAAAGTTGAAACAAGGGAATTTAATACCACAGTAGGAATTTAACAAGTTTAATTAAAATAATAAAATCTGTTTATGTTTCATTTAGATTTAACATTAGATCTTGTGAAAATTGTTTAAAGAATGGTAAAATGAGGAGACCAAGGAAAACATATCCTCTGCTCTGGAGAGAAATGGAAAAACATAGTAATGATTAAAAACAGGATTATTGAGTGTTTTTGTCTAGTTCAGTGTTATCAGAACTGGATCGAAACCGACAAAACTGATCGGTTCCGAGGTCGTGCCAGTTCGGTTCAGGGTTTCGCACTGGAAAAGGTCGGTTTCATATGGAACCGTCCTTAAATTGTCGAACCGACCGATTTTGTATGACACTAGCAAGTCCTGTACAATGCCTTACAATCATGGCTAGAGACCATAAAAAGTGAAAAAAAACAAAAAAAAAAAACAATACCGGTTCCATATGGTTGTGGCTAGGGACCACTAAAAGTCAAATTAAAAAAAAAGACAATAAAATACTAAAAGTGAGAAAAAAAACCTAACCTTGGTAATTAATGGTAATATTAAATTCTTAAAGTAAAATGATAGAAAATGAAAGTTTATATTCAACTTTCATTTTATATCCTTTAACTTGAATTTTTAACATTACCATTAATTTTTTAGGATGTTTGATAGTAGTTCTAACCTCATTAGACTTCGTATTTAGACTTCATATGGAGAAAGTAGAATTTTAGATCCCATTCAAAATTCAATAGACTTAATAGTTTTCGTGCTTTCAAGATTGGTAGGATTGCAACGTTTCGATTGGATTCTATCATGTATGAGGGTATGAGATTGACATTTAATCAAGAGCACCAAGCCCTCTATGTACCTCAATGTTGGTGACATTGATTGTTGAACTCCATTGTCATGACCCCAGTAAAAATGTACTCTTCACTCAAGCAAAATCATTGATTGGTGTGTTAGGCTTTTTCTGTCTTATTTTAATGCTTGGAGGGTGTTACCGATGATCATGATCCCAATATAGGCAATTATTTTGATGATATGTACTTATTTGTTGTAGTATGACTTTTTTTGGACTCTAGAGGCCATTTAAATCCTCTTTGTTGATGTATTTTGGTTATATGTACCCTTGTAAACACACGAGAAACTTGCATATTTGTGTACAATGGTTTGGATTCATATGGATGCACATAAATATCTATTTTTTTTAATCAAAATTTGAATATTTTATGTATCTTTTGGTTGATCTGTTTTGTGGTCTAGTTTTTTTCCAGTTTTTTTTCTAGTGCTTGTTCGGTTCAGGTTTTTGGGGTTGATCGGTTGGATGTATGGTTTGGTTCTGATAACTATGGTCCAGTCTATTAAAGTCAAACTAGCCTTCTATGAGCAACCATGCTAGAAGCATTGGATAAATAGAGGTAAAAGGCAAGTAACATGACACTATTTAAGAAATAAAGAGAGGTTCGTCAATAAAGAATTATAAGCAATAAGTGTTGAGGAGTATGAGACCAAAACAAATGAGATAAAATTCATTAAGAAGAGAAGATGAAAATATTTTTTCCCAGCAAGAGGGCACACTTGTTTCTTGTTTAAGGAATGCTAACAATGACTTGGTGGAAGGCTAGTAAGTTATAACTGAAAATGTAATCGTTTACTATCAAGATCTTTGATTTGCACAAAGGCATCACACAAATAGCCATGTTATAACAAGATCTAACATGCAAAGCTTTTCATAAGGGGCAAGACAAATGCAACATTAGAAGTGTTGCCATTGTCACCTTAACATATCACTTCCCTCATTTTAGTGAAGGATAAAATCCAACACAAGGAAGGCTTCCCTAGCAACCTCAAGAAATCCTATAGTAGGGAAGGATCAAGTCTACGACCTCCTTTATTGGCTACTCAAACACACCACCACTAGGTCAAGGTAATCAAGATGAATACAAAATATTTAGATGAAACAATTTCCATATTTGTACATGTGAAGTATCTTGCACAAATAAAGATGTTTACCAAGTCAAATAGTCAAAGAGATGCCCCAAACACTACAAATCAAGAGAAAAACTATGTCTGTTGTAAAACTTGTATTTAAGATGATTAGCTAAATCAATAAATCAAGTTACAACAATAGAAACAAAACAACCCTTAAAATAAGTAAGCATGCAATAAACTAGGGCCAAAAATCATGAATTAAACTAGGGTTTGATGAATAATTAATTGCTGAAATGTAAACGACACATAACAACCCTAAAGATGCAAGACGTCAAGCCCTGAAGGGATGAAAATTATAACAATGCAATGAATGATGACAAGGTGCACTTTTAAAGTGAAAGATGCCAATAAACCCTAGATGTCAAGCTAGAAGATGGTTGCAAATTGAAGAAAATTGCAGCAAACACTAATCTACCCCTAAGGTAACAAAGGAAGAGGTGAAATTAGGGTTTAAAACTTTCTAGGAGAGAAAGAGACAAAGGAAAGCTTTCTTGGGAGGCAAAGGAAAGCTTTGGATAAACTCTAAAGTAGTCCACTATAAACCTTAAGGATTAACCAATAGATTGAAGGCTAGGGTAGTCCACTACAAACCCTAGAAATGGTTCTATGTCCTTAAACAAGCTTTAAACAATGATAACAAGGGAAGGTAGTCCACTACAAACCTTCCTAGGGTTTCAAGATAACATTTTATTCAAGAGAGGTACAATGTAACATGCACTATTACCACTTTGATAAACACATTAACACTTAATACATTTAAGAAATAAACCAACTAAGACTTAGAAAGAGCACTTACTAGGTAAATCAATGATCATCCATGAAACCCTAACCATGAAATCATTCATCAAAACTTGAAAGGCATCCAATAGATCATCTCCCAAAGAGGTACAAAAGTCATCCATAGTGAAAGAGAAAGATATAAGAGACAAGTAGTGATAATCCTCCACAAGTTGCTATGATTTACAATGAGGTAGCGCTTCATTTATATATACGAGGAATCCATGTGCTTAACCTCTCTAAGAAGCTCATAAAACATAAGAATCCATGATCCAAGGTGGATAGTGTTGATGATTACAACTACGTGAGACATCCTCCAGGACACATACATGAGAGTGAGCCCCTGAGATGGGTGTGTGGTTCCTATCCGAGACAGAACTGGAACGTAGTGATGACCCCCTCCTTACAGAGAGTTGAGAAGAACTCTAGATGATTCTCCTGTATAACACAATGAGAAAGAAGATCTGTTGAGTTAGACGTACCTATGGTTGAACACAAGGTGAATGTGTGAATTCCCATGAGTTGGGTGCATCGTTCTGAGACATAGATGGAAACGATGTATTAGCCTCCTCTGAGCAGAGAGTTGAGATGATGAATTCCAGATGACTCTCATGTGTAATGCAATGGGAAATAAGATTTGTTGAGTTGGACATGCCTGTGGATGAGCACATGCGAACGTGATCCTAGTGGCTGAGCACTAGTGAGTGTGGTTCTCCTATGAGACGCAGTGAGATAGAGATATGGACATCCCTATGGATGTGCCCCTAGTGGCTGAGCATTAGTGGGTGTATGAGATCCCTTGCTATATTGTTCAAGAGTCAGACTTACCTGTAACCCTAATTGTAATGTAAAGGGTATAGGTCAACCCCACCTTAATGTAAAAGATAATTAATATGGTAATTATTAATTATATTGTGAGTTATTGAGGTCGGCCCTGTTGTGCCAATAGACACTTCCATTGACAGGTTTAGTCTAATATAAGTAAAGGTAAAATCCCCATTGAGAAATCATATCTTAAGTGTGAGTTTGGAAATTTCAGCAAGTACATCTTCTTGGGAAAAATGCACACCTCTCTTGGGCACTAGTCTTCTAGGGTTTGTGAGCACCCTTTTGTGTGCTAGGTTTTCTTGGTGGTGGAGGTATTTCTCTTGAAGAATATAGCAAATGATTGGTTTTCTTCCCTTGTTGAGAAGGGTTTCCCAAGATACTTCTTGTGTACTTGTGCATGGTGTTTCTTTTTGTGATCTTGGTTGCTGCAACAAATTGTTTATGGCTTAAGTATAATGCTAAAATGGAATGAACTTCATGCTTATGCCTTGTCTATTGAAAAATCAACATGGTGTCAGAGCATAGGTCTTGAAGAACCCATTGCACAAGCATCTACCAGTCATTCTCTCATTTATGCAGAATCGTACGACTCTCTTAGTGTTTCCAAAAAATCCATACGACCCTTTTTTCTGAAGTGTCCTAGCCCTTAATACTTGGATGTTGGGGCTATTTTTGGCATAGGAGAGTACGACCTCCTCCAACGCACCTCCAGAGACTCTCATAGTGAAATTCCGAGCATTTTGAAATTTTGACCCTAGGGTTTCTAGGGCTTCACAATTTTCTGCAAAATTTTGGCTTTAAGGTTTCTACAGCTCATTGAAGGAGCCTTTTTAGCTCACCAATATTCTTGTGACATTCTTAAGGCTTATTGTTGGCAGTCATAAGCCCAACAAAACCTAAGGTTTCTAGCCTAACCTAGCCGTTAGGTTTTCTAGCCCAGTTAACAAGGGTTCGTGAAGAATCTAAAAATATGATGAACAAAGCTATGATGGAAGATAAGCTTGATGGATCAAGCAACTTCAAGTTCCTAGAAGACAAGACTTCAGAGGAAGTCTTATTGTGGGTGATACAAAAAGTTTACCAGAGAAAACTATCGATGAATGGAAGGAAGATGACATCAAGACAAGGAAGCCAATCATCTACTCAAGCTCTTACATTGAAGGGCCAACTTCAAAATAACAAGATGACAAAAGGTGACACCATGACTACCTTCTTCATGAAGATGTCAGAGCACAAAGATCAACTAGGTGCCATTGGAGAAATCATATCAACACCCTCAAGTATGCACTTGTATATATTATTTGTACCATTGTCATGAGGAAAATTGCAGGAGGAAGGAACCTTTGCTGAAGTCATGGATCCAAAGGGATATCAGTGCATTCAGAGGAACAACACACTGGAAGTGAAGACTCCAGGTTTGATTTTTTTTAATTATCATGCCTCTAAACTACATTTCTAAAGGTTGCTACATTACAAGTAGGTGTTGTAGCTGTGACAACAATCCTTAAATTGTTTTGATTCTAGAGATATACTCATCATTCTCCTTTAGGAGATATTCCTTTTTTGTTTCCTTTCGTTTGTTTTCTTGTTTCAGACAGGTTAACAACAAAGGAAGATGGTTATACTTCATATTTCAGAGGAAGTCAAAACTATTTGAGGAGGAAGAATAGAACCATCATTGAGGCAACCAATGCAATAATGCATGATCAAAATATTTCTATGATTATATGGGCATAAACATGCACGACAAAGTATATGTTCAGAATAAGAGTTTTCACCAGAATTTGAATAACATAACCCCCGAAGAAGCCTTCACCAGAGTGAAGCCTGAGATTGAACACTTCAAGATATTTGTGTGTCCAGTGTATTTTCATGTACTCAAAGAGAAGAAGTTCAAGCTAGACCTTTCAGGGAGAAAAAATACATTTATGGGATAACAATAAATCTTCGAAGAAATTCCAGATCGACATCCCTGGCCAGAGACAGATTGAGACAAGCAGAGATGTTTCCCTTGAAGAAGAGATAGCCTTTCAAAGATCCAAAGAATCTCAGATGAAGATATATAGTGAGACAATACTTTCTCCCCCTTCAACAGTTCAGAGGGAGACAAACATTATTCTAGCCGATCCAGTTGCTCCAGTTGATATGTCCAGAGATATTGTAGTAGGGCATAAAAGGCCTGCCTAGGCTCACTCTACAGGAGGCAAAGAAACATACAAGCCTCTCAAGGCACATCTCGAGAGAACAAAGAGATTTTTCGAGCTACTCTTCAGCCATGAGCCACATCATTGATTCTGAGCCTCCTTGTCATAGAGAAGCAACAGGTGAACAGGGATGGCAAGATGTCATAACAAAAAAATGCCAGTATATCTTAAAGAATGATGTATGAAACATTGTTCTGAGACCAGTAGGGAAGTCTATGGTGACTTCCAAGTGGATCTATAAAATCAAGCATGCAACTGATGGAAGTGTCGAGAAATACAAACCAAGATCTGTGGCCAGAGGATTCCCACAAACAGAGGGAGTTGTCTATGATGAGACACTTGATCCAGTAAGTCTGATACACTTCCATCCGTACTACCATCCATGAGTTGGAAACTATATCATATGGATGGATTCTTGATGAGTTTGGGTTTCAACAAGAGTGTTGTTGATCCAAACCTATATTATTATAGTGTTGGTGAACGAGACCCTGATTTTGATGACTTATTCAGAAAGCCTTGTTGTTTGATACAAGTAAGATTCGACTTTTGATTTCAAGATGAAGGATCT
This sequence comes from Picea sitchensis, assembly GCA_010110895.2. Classification (NCBI taxonomy): domain Eukaryota; kingdom Viridiplantae; phylum Streptophyta; class Pinopsida; order Pinales; family Pinaceae; genus Picea; species Picea sitchensis. The sequence continues at coordinate 45,292 of SNQJ01S0093220.1, forward strand.
GAGTATGATGCACTACTTCTTAGGACATGAAGTATGACAAAGGACCGATGAGATGTTCCTGAGTCAAGGAGAATATACAATGAAGATATTCGGTATGACAGAAGTGCAAATCCATGCCTATGTCGATGATGATGGATTTGAAGAAAATAAATGATGATGATTAAGACGAGATTGATCCACAACTGATTGGATCACTGATGTATTTGGTTAACACCAGACTTGATTCATGCTATGCAGTGAATGTGCTTAGTCAATTCGCGAGTCAGTCGGAATAGACTCACTAGATAGCAGTAAATCATGTATTGAAATATATATGAGGCACAGTTGGATATGGCCCGAGATATGCCTCCAGTGTGGACTTGTGTTTGTAGGGATATGCCGATACAGATTGGGCAGAGAGTATAGTGGACCTAAAGATCACATCTGGTTGTTGTTTTACCTTGGAGTTTGCCATGGTTTCCTGATACAACAGGAAGTAAAGCTCTGTGGCCTTGAGTACTACAAAAGCATAGTATATAGCATTGAGTGTGTGAAGTAGTGTGGCTTCATAAGCTTCTGAACGATTTACTTGATCATGAGATGGATTCTATGATTATAACCAGAGCTCTGTGAAGCTCTTTGAGAACCCTGTATTTCATGATAGATCGAAACACGTTGAGATAAAATATTATTTTCAGAGACATGATGTAGAGGAAAGCAATACACGTACAATACCTTCCTACACATGAGTAGATTACAAAAATATTCACCAAACTGTCTTGGTAAAGAATACCTCTCTAGTTGAGAGGGAGTGTTGATGACTACAACCAAGACAAAGTTCGAGTACTTCTGTGCGAGACTTGGCCTGATGGAGAATGCCTCCCTTCCTGAGAGGGAGTGTTGATGATTACAACTACGTGAGACATCCTCCAAGACACAGACCTGAGAGAGATCCCTTGAGATGGGTGTGTGGTTCCTATCTGAGACCGAACTGGAACGTAGTGATGGCCTCCTCCTTACAGAGAGTTGAGAAGAAATCCAGATGATTCCCCTATGTAACAAAATGAGAAAGAAGATCTGTTGAGTTAGACGTACCTGTGGCTGAGCACAAGGTGAACGTGTGAATTCCCATGAGCTTGGTGCATCGTTCTGAGACAGAGATGAAAATGATGTATTAGCCTTCTCTAAGCAGAGAGTTGAGATGATGAACTCCAGATGACTCTCCTGTGTAATGGAGTGGGAAAGAACTGCTGAGTTGGATGTGCCTATGGATGAGCACATGTAAACGTGATCCTAGTGGCTGAGCACTAGTGAGTTTGGTTATCCCGTGAGACACAGTGAGATAGAGATATGGACATCCCTATGGATGTGCCCTTAGTGGCTGAGCACTAGTGGGTGTATGAGATCCCTTGCTATATTGTTCAAGAGTCAGACTTACCTGTAACCCTAATTGTAATGTAAAGGGTACAGGTCAACACCATCTTAATATAATAGATAATTAATGTAAAAGATAATTAATCTGGTAATTATTAATTATATTGTGAGTTATTGAGGTCGGCCATGTTGTGCCAATAGACACTTCTCTTGACAGGTTCCATTTAATATAAGTAAAGGTAAAATCCCCATTGAGGAATCATATCTTAAGTGTGAGTTTGGAAATTTCAGCAAGTGCATCTTCTTGGGAAAAGTACACACCTCTCCTTGGTGCTAGTCTTCTAGGGTTTGTGAGAACCCTTTTGTGTGCTAGGTTTTCTTGGTGGTGGAGGTATTTCTCTTGAAGAATATAGCAAATGATTGGTTGGGTTTTCGTCCCTTGTTGAGAAGGGTTTCCCATGATACTTCTTGTGTACTTGTGCATGGAGTTTCTTCTTGTGATCTTGGTTGCTACAACAAATTGTTTATGGTTTAAGTAAAATACTAAAATGGAATGAACTTCATGCTTAAGCCTTGTCTATTGAAAAATCAACAGATAGGTCTTAGGTTGACCCCCAAAAATGCCTCTAAAACAATGATATAACACGAAAACATGAAAACTTCCTTTAAAAGTGCCACACATGTGAGTGTAGAAGGCTAAACGAGGGTGATGTCATCTCAAGGGTTAAAAAACTCCAAAAGTCATGTCTTTCTCCCAAAAGGTGTAAATCATTATCAAAGGTCATGCCTCCTCATCAAGAAGGTCACATCTGCTCATCCACAAGGTGCCAACTCATCATCCAAATGCTAGGCCGACTCAAGCATGTGTCCATCATCCTCTACATGTGCAACGTCCTAGCCTCCAAGCATGATGTCATCATGGAAAATGGCTCAATAATCTCTCCAAAGAGGTGTACCATCATCATCAAGAGAAACACCATCCAACCAAACACTAACATCCTCAAAAGGGTGCAATGTCCAAGGTGGGGGGCTTCCTTCCCTCTAAGTGACCTATCGAGCCAATGGTGCAACGTCCCAAATTACATGTGCAACATCCTAGGTCCAGGAGGTGGTGAAAGCTGTCAAAGAGCATGCTAAGTCATCACATGACATAATGCTCATCATCAACGGTGCAACATCCTCCATACAATGTGAGAGAAGCATCATGAATGTCCTCCAAAGGACCATCTCAAGGGGTGCATCATCATCAATCAAGGGCTCAAAGAATCAAGTGACACCAACCATCATGGATACAAGAGTCACTAGAATCATAAAATGTAAGTCATAGTTTAATGCAAAAGCCATGTAAGTATTTCACATTAGGCTTCTTCTTCAAACTTCATGCAATTTGTCAAGTTTAGGCATGACAGGACCATCAAACAACCCTATTAGGTGTGTCGGTACCTAAGTAGGGAGTAATTCCCGAGGAACCCATCAAAATGTAAGTATGAATGAGTGGTATGACATGGGGTTTACTTAATGGTCATGGTGTCATTGACATGAAAAGCCACATGCGATGTTGATGCAGGGGCATTGAGAAAATATCCCTCTTAGACTCTAGAAGTCCTAACTTTATGTTTTGAGCAATGGTTGAATTTTATTTCCTGTTGTAATAAATTAAAAAAATAAATAAAAAAATAAAAACAAAAGATTAGATCTCTTTGTTAAGTATTAGTTAAGTTATGGGTCAGTTAGTAGTTAAAGAAATAGAAGTCAGTCAGGTTATGGTGGTTTTGGATCTCAGATTTTGGGAATGTGTAAGGAGAACTCCAAAAAAATCAAGATTTGGGGTTGGATTGGAAAAAATAGTTTTAAGAGGGTTCTGCAAACAAAAGAATAAAAACTGAAAGAGGAAAGAACCTCTGTAAATTTTTTTATTCCCAAGATTTGAATCTGTGTCAGTCGATTTCTGAAGTTTTATATCTATATATATATTTTTTATTATTGCTTCTTTCAGTATTCGAGCTCTGCAAATGAGATTTTGTTTGTGTGGGTGATCAAATTTAATCCCTATATAATTAACTCTATGACGGCAATGAAGGTAACTGTGTAAAGTCTAGAAGGGTGTAAAAGATAACATATTTTGTTTGATCTTTGTGGGTTTTGACTTGCAATAACAAGAAACATGTGAATGTATAACGTATTTAAAAGAGGGAGAGAAGAAATTGGTTGCTGCCTCCAAATCATACACATAACTACCATTATGAAATTCCCAATCCAATGAAAGTCGAGGTTGCACGATTCATACTGCATAATACATGTTAAAAACACGTTGAGGTTCTCATCAGATAGAGGGAGTCAAATGGTCTTTTGAAGTGAGGGATTGAATATGTTGTTTTCTTCTATGTAATTCACAACGACCTCTACAGGTAAAAAAAATGTTTTGTTATTGGTTGAAGTTGATTTGGTATGATACTAGGGCGTGGTAAATGTGAATCATTGAAAGGAAACTGATCTTGAAGTTTCTAGAATCAAATTTGATTGGTGAAGCAATTTTAAATTGTTACCATAATGATTCTGGTTCACATAGTTCTGTTCTTTCTATCGTAGTTGATTTCCTGTCACATCTATGTAATTCTTGTTACAGAACAGAGTATAAATAAAACTAAAAATAGAGTTGGTTTTCCCTTGGTGTGTTGAAGAGAGAAAGTTGAATTTTTTTATGTTGATTGTGTAATGGTGTTCCAATTCCGGTGAATGATCTGTCCAAGAAATAATGGGCATCTGAATCCAAAAGAGAGCGAAGTTGACATTAGAGTAGGGATATGTGGCTCCTGCATCAAGTGGTATCAGAGCTTGAAAAAGAAAGCAGAGCGAGAGTTTGTTCGTTGAAGTGGTGATGATCAGAGAAGTAGTGATGATCAGAGCTCATGGTTACGCTCTTTGGAATTTGGTTTTGTCTTTGAGAGAATTGATTCAAACCCAATGAGCTTGCAACAGGATCAGATTTGGGAGGAATTTGACGGGTAAATGGTTTTGTATTTTAGATTGATTTGATCAAAGAAACGATAATTACAGGTTGAGATCTTAAGAGGAGAAGAGTCTAAGAGCACAATGATTTTCTTTAAAGTTACAAGGGATGTAATTCTCCAAGATTAAGGAAAAGTACTCTTTGGAAGAGTAAGTCAGAGTTTGAAAATTATGAACAATGAAGAAGGAAGACATGTAGAGCACCTGTAAATTTTGCAATAGAGAATTTGCAGACAAGAAGACAATTCCAGCCAAAGATATAGAGCCGGGGAAAATTGTTTGAAGAAGTGGGAGAGCAAGTGAAGGAAGAAGTGTGGAAAAAGAACCTTGCAACAAAAGAAGGAGAATAAATGGAAGTTCTTAGTAAGTGAGTAGTAAGTGAAACAACGAGAAGAGCTAGGAGTGCTCAAGGAGGTTTTAGGTGAGAGGACCATTTGAATACCAAGAGACTAAGCTAAGGAGAAGCTTGGTGAGGTAGTGGGTATCAGGTCAATGGAGAAGGCTTGTTACATAGGCATGACTGCAACTAACAATGAACAAGGTGAAGTTCACAAAGGGGAAGAAAATATGACTATTAATAGTCATTATAAAGGTTTAGGTGAAATCCACAATAGAAGGGAAGAAAACACCAAGGTAAAAGACATAATGGGAAAAATGAGTGATGAGGAGTATGAGAAAGTGATAGTTGAGATAAAGGCACATATTGATGTGCTAATGGAGCTGCTACAAAATAATGAGGAAGATCAGAAATGTGGATGGGTAATGAAGAAGGTGGATAGATGGCCTATTAAGCAATTAATTGCAAAGAAGACAGAGGCACATGATGAAAGTTTGGATGAAGGAAGCATAAACCCTTAGGGTAGTTGAGTATGTGTAAGAGTCTTTGGGAAATAAACAATTTTGTATTTTTGAGCCTGAGCAAGGACCAATGCTTGGAGATGATGAGCTAGATGAGAGATCTGATGAGAATCTTATAGAGAAATGGGAGAATTCAACTGACAGAAGGATGAAGAGACCAATGAGAATCAGAATGGAGACCTCATGAAGAATGTGGAAAGTTCAGTTCAACAAAACAAGATGGTACCAGAAGTATCAATAGAGACTCAAGGATCACATGGTTTTGAAACTAATACTTAGCGTGTGTATGCAAGTCATGTAGATGGAAAATCATTAAAAATTGTCATCAAGCCAGAGGATAATACATAATAGTCTCAAAGAGACAGAGACATGAAGAATTTGCAAACTATAAAGGAGAGAAAGAAGAATAGACCATAAAGTAGTCTTGTGACAGACTCAAAAGAAGACACAAGCAGATTGTCAGAAGATGATGAAGATGGACAAGTAGAACTAGAGGACGAGGTAACAAATTTGTCTTTTGAAATTGTATCTAATAAGTATGAGCATATGTTGACAGGAGAATTTAATACAAAGGAACAACAATCAACTAAAGTACCCATGCAACATGGCAAAGAAATAATATTTATGGAAGAAGAACAATCAGATTCAAAGGTTGAAGAAAGTTGCAAATTAGTTAAAGGTACAAAAGCTAAAGATATGCCCAATTACAATATTATCATTAAGGAAGTGGAAGGCCAAGAGAAGATTTTAGAATTAGGACAACATTTTGAGCAAAGTAAAGACATAATGAATGGCATAGGTTCTCTGGGAGATACTTCCAGTAGTGGAATACCTGGAGTAATGAAATAAAATGTACAACAACATGTAAATCTAGAGCTTGGGGAACAAGATGAGAACCAAGCGAAGGACAAGATGAAGGAAGTATCCATACAAGGAAGAAAATTCAAAGAGAAAGATGACGACAAACAAAATTTTCAAATATTTGAACAATATACAAAAGAACTTAAATTAAGTATGGAATATCAAGGACAACATATAGTTCTCACACTCATAACTAAGAAGGAACCTTTACAAGCAGATGAACAAGTTATATATGTGGGTGTGAATTTTTAAGACCATGCTCAGGATAGAATGGAAGTAAGAGGAAATTCTTCTCAAATATCTTTGAAAGATGATAACAGGGTTGAAGAAATCATAGCCCAATGACAAGGTGTAATTGATCATTATAACATGATCATGGGCATGTTGAAGCCTTTCCAAAAAGGTATGAGATGTCTTCTTTTATTTGATAAAAATTTAGTAGTGTATGAGGATGAAGAAATTTCCAAACAAAGTGTTGGTAAGTTGATGAAAAAGAGGTCACACACTTTTGCTATTTATGGAGATAGGAAAGCTGTCATAGTTTTTCAACACCAAAAAATTATCATTGGATTGAGGATTGAAGAGACTCTAATCAATGATAGCGTGATAGTAGCTAAAGAGTTTGAAGATAGTTAACTGACATATGTTGTTGTAGTGAATGATGGGAATAACTATGAAACATGAAATATGACAACAGAGGCTATAAGTACAATGGAGAGGAAAGGTGTTGTGACACTTGAAAATGGGAAAAGTGCAGAAATCAATTTGTATGATGTAGAGGGAATGCAATTTTATCATGGATATATTTCTCCATATTTTGTGACAGAACGTGAAGAGATGTGTGTGGAATGTGAGGATTGTAAGCTATTTTTAGTTGATAAGAAGATCACAAATGCAAGGGACATGATTACAATGTTGGAAGATGCCATCCGTGAGGAATATTCTGTTTTGATTATTGCCGATGCCAATGAACAAGAAGCCTTAGTTATTCTTGTTGTGAATAAGCTTTGGGATGCATTGAATATTAACATGTTAAAAGTTCTCAATTATGGAAAATGGAAAAGTAAATACTTGAATGGGGGTATTGTTATCAGGGGTAAAGATGGTTTGTTCCCTGATAAAGTTGGAAGTGAAGTTTTGGGGACTACTATCAAAGTAGCATTTAACAAAGATTCAACAACAAATGTTGGTTATGGGAACACTCACAAAGCTATAAGTGAAAGAATGGCTCAAATTAAAAACTTGATTGAGGTTGTAGAACAAGATCATAGAAAAGGAAAAGTAAATGAAAGAATTGCCAAGTTCTCTGATGGAATTACAGTTATTCAGGTAGGAGTACAAACATAAATAGATTTGAAGGTAAATAAGTTAAGAGTGGAAAGTGTCTTGAGTGCAACAGAAGCAGACTTAAAAAGAAAGGAGGTCAATTTTGAGGAAGGAGATCTAGTGTTAGCACACCTACAGAAAGAGAGGTTTCCTAAGAGAGAATATAACAAGCTAAAACTAGAAAAGATAGGACCATGTAAGATATTGAGGAATTTTCCAGCAAACGCTTATGAGATTGAACTTCCAACCGGCATTGGGATATCTCCTATATTTAACGTAGCAAATATGTACTCTTATGTTGAAAATGGACTAGAAACACCAACTAGTGAACTAGATAGTAACAAAGACCAACAAATCATGTAACACCCCCCCAAAAATGTTATGCAATCCTATGCAATCATATTCACTTAATATAATACATATGTAAGAGGTTTGTTTTATGATAAATTTTCAAAAGTTGAATAACCTACAACATATTCATAACTCTTTTACAATTTTTTCAATTCTAAATATTCCAAATTTGAATCCAAATATACAAATCTAAATAAGAGGATAAGATAAATAAGAATTTAATTTTACAATTAACATATTTAAATAGAAACATAACAAAATATACCAATTGAAATACCTCCTCCCTAGTTTGTTGAAGATGTCCATTTGCAATGTAGTCATGCTAGTGGTAGGAATATGCTCCCAAACATTCATTTCTTTTCAC
>SNQJ01S0093222.1:11848-41202 GCA_010110895.2 Picea sitchensis
CACTATATAAAGGGGTTCAAGCAATGTAATGAAATATGAAGAGAAGTATTGTATTTGAAGCGATAGCTCAATAGGAGCATGCGCCCTCGAAGAGGCAAGTGAACATGAGAGGATCCATTCCATAATAAGATCCATTGTATGGTGTTACCCTACCTCAAGGGTTTTGATATAATAAAGTGTGGTTTCTTATATCTTGCTTAGTGGATCTATTGTGTATTCAGTATTTGAGGTTATTATATTAGTATATCTATTCAAGTTCTTAACAAGTGGTATCAGACCACTTTTTTTGGCAGATATTGTGAGCAAATCTTTTTTATTTTTGTAGATTTTTTTTCAAGAAAAAAAAATAGGGCCGCAACATTCCAAAAATTTTCGGCATATTTCTATGCAATATCTGCAGAAACAAGTTATATATCTGAGTTCCTCTCATAAAAACACTCAAGCTGGAAAAAAAAATTCGCTCGAAACAGAGTCCGGGAAGTCAAGATATTAAAGTTTTAAAATCTGCAATTTTTTAAGGTTTTTCTGCAGACGACGGCACAATTTTTTATTTTTGTAGCAACTGGAGGCCGAGTTTTTCAAAAAAAATTATAGATCTGAGTTCCTCTCACAATTTCACCCAATTAAAAAAAACAAATCAGCCGAAATGGAGTCTGGGATGTAAAGTTATGAGCATTTTAAATTCAACAGTTTTTCAGGGTTTTTACAGAAAACGCCGCGATTTTCTACAGTAAGTTATTGTTCTATTTTTTGAATTTTTTCGTGACGGTTGTGGAACCGAAGAGTTCAAAGGGTCTCAGATGGCTATTTCCTCTCAAGCCCTCAAATAAATTCTTGATACATTCGAATCCCAATTGTATGAGACATTGAATGATAAATTGGATACCTTTGTAAGTGGCCTCACAAACAACCTCAATGATAGTTTTCGCAGTATTCAAAATTCATGGGATAAAATGCAAGAGAGATTTATTATGGCGGACATCAGAGATGAATATAATCAAGAAATATATTATTGGTATGATCTCGAGACCGATTGCGATGATTGGTATATGGATAGTTATCATTTCTGGGATGACAACCACTTCCATTTTTTATTTGATGACACTACTCCACCTTTTGTAGAGAAAATCAATGTCTCACATCAGGAGCTAGTTACCAATGTTTAGCCTGCATATTTTACAGTGGTATTGTTCCTTCCAGATTGATCTTTAATCCTCTCCCACTATGTGGATGAATATTCTTATTCGGATCCACATGATAGGTGTCAGTATTGTGAGCATCATTTTCAGTTGGTTATTGGGTGCCGATATCTTCTGTGTGGAGTTCACATAAGCATTTGGATATGGGACCCTGGTTTACAATGGCGGTTGGACTACTTCATCATGGTGGTTTTCTTTTCTATATGGGATCTTGGTTCTTCAGTCTTCTTCAACATTATGGTCCACAATTATTCACGGGACCCTGATATATGGTTGTACATCAAGCATTGAGGACAACGCTTTCATAAGAGGGATGGAATGTAAGGTAGCTAGAGAGGTAGTAGAGGGGCCCAGAGGACCCATAGTGATAATAGTATAGGTCATTCAATGTAAGGTGGACTAAGTCCACTATATTATTAAATAAGACCCACTATGGTAGTTAGATATAATAAATGAGTAATTAGATATAATAAATGTAAGAGGACTTCTTAGAAGGTTTTACTTCTAGAAGATTCCTCCTCTAGAATGTTCTTAGGTGATGGTAGCACTATATAAAGGGATTCAAGCAATGTAATGAGATATGAAGAGAAGTATTGTATTTGGAGTGGTAGATCAATAGGAGGATACCCCCTCGAAGAGGCAAGTGAACAGGAGAGGATCCATTTCATAATAGGATCCATTGTATGGTGTTGCCCTACCTCAAGGGTTTTGATATAATAAAGTGTGGTTTCTTATATCTTTCTTAGTGGATCTATTGTGTATTCAATATTTGATGTTATTATATTGGTAGATATATTCATGTTCTTAACAAATGGTATCAGAGCACTTTCCTTGGCAGACATTGTGGACAAATCTTTTTTATTTTTGCAGATTTTTTTTCAGGAAAAAAAAAAGGGTCGCGACATTCCAGAAAATTTTGACATATTTATATGCAATATCTGCAGAAACAGGTTGTATATCTGAGTTCCTCTCATAAAAAAACCCAAACTGGAAAAAAAAATCATCCGAAACGGAGTCCGAGAATTCAAGATATTAAAATTTTAAAATCTGCAATTTTTCAGGGTTTTTTCTGCGGACGACATCGCAATTTTTTATTTTTGTAGTAGCTGGAAGCCGAATTTTCAAAAACAAATTACAGATCTGAGTTCCGCTCACAATTGCACCCAATTTAAAAAAAAAATCAACCGAAACGGAGTCTAAGAAGTGAAGTTATAAGCATTTTAAATTCAGCAGTTTTTCAGGCTTTTTCCGGAAAATGTCGCGATTTTCTACAGTAAGTTATTGTTCTATTTTTTGAGTTTTTCCGTGACGGTTATGGGACCGAAGAGTTCATAGGGTGTCAGATGGTTATTTCCTCTCAAGCCTTTAAAGAAATTCTTGAAACATTAAAATATCAATTGTATGAGACATTGAATGTTAAATTGTATGTCTTTGTAGATGACCTCACAAACAACCTCAATAATAGTTTTCGTAGTATTCAAAATCCATTGGATAACATGCAAAAGAGATTTATTATGGCAGAGATCAGGGATAAATATAATCAAGAAATATATTCTTAGTATGATCTCGATGTCGATTGCAATGATTGTATATGGATAGTTGTCATTTCTTGGATGACAACCACTTCCATATTTTATTTGATGACACTACTCCACCTTTTGTAGAGAAAATCAATGTCTCACATCAGGAGCTAGTTATCAACGTCTAGCCTGCATATTTTACAGTGGTACTGTTCTTTCCAGATTCATCTTTGATCCTCTCCGACTATGTGAATGAATATTCTTATTTAGATATTGGGAGCATCATTTTCAGTTGGTTATTGGGTGCTGATATCTTCTGTGTGGAGTTCAAATGAGCATTTGGACATGAGACCCTGGTTTACAATGGTGGTTGGACTACTTCATCATGGTGGCTTTCCTTTCTACATGGGACCTTGGTTCTTCAGTCTTATTCAACATTATGGTCTACAATTATCCATGAGACCCTGGTATATGGTTGTACATCAAGCATTAAGGACAACGCTTTCATAAGAGGGATGGAATGTAAGGTAGTTAGAGAGGTAGTAGTGGGGCCCAGAGGGCCCATAGTGATAATAGTGGAGGTCATTCAATGTAAGGTGGACCAGGTCCACTATATTATTAAATAAGGGTCACTATGGTAGTTAGATATAATAAAAGAGTAATTAGATATAAAAAATGTAAGATGACTTCTTAGAAGGTTCTACTTCTAGAGGATTTCTCCTATAGAATATTCTTAGGTGATGGTAGGACTATATAAAGGGGTTCAAGTAATGTAATGAGATATGAAGAGAAGTATTGTATTTGGAGCGGTAGCTCATTAAGATGATGCCCCCTCGAAGAGACAAGTGCACAGGAGAGGATCTCTTCCATAATAAGATTCATTGTATGGTGTTGCCCTACCTCAAGGGTTTTAATATAATAAAGTGTGGTTTATTATATCTTGCTCAGTGGATCTATTGTGTATTCAGTATTTGAGGTTATTATATTGGTAGATATATTCAGGTTCTTAACAATTGGTATCAGAACACTTTCCTTGACAGACATTATGTACAAATCTTTTTTTATTTTTGCAGACTTTTTTTCAGGAAAAAAAAAAGAGGGCCGCGACATTTCAGAAATTTTCGGCATATTTCTATGCAATATCTATAGAAACAGGTTGTAGATCTGAGTTCCTCTCATAAAAACACCTAAGTTGCAAAAAAAAATCACCCGAGACGGAGTCCGAGAAGTCAAGATATTAAAGTTTTAAAATCTGCAATTTTTCAGGGTTTTTTCTACCGACGACTGCGCAATTTTTAATTTTTACAGCAGCTCGAGGTTGAATTTTCCAAAACAAATTATAGATCTGAGTTTCTCGCACGATTTCACACAATTTCAAAAAACAAATCAGCTGAAATGAAGTCTAGGAAGTGAAGTTATGAGCATTTTAAATTCAACAGTTTTTCAGGGTTTTTCCAGAAAACGCCACGACTTTCTGCAGTAAGTTTTTGTTTTATTTTTTGGGTTTTTTCGTGATGGTTGTGGGAGAGAAGAGTTCATAGGGTCTCAAATGGTTATTTCCTTTCAAACCCTCAAAGAAATTATTGAAACATATAAATCTTAATTGTATGAGACATTGAATAATAAATTGGATGCCTTTGTAGATGACCTCACAAACAACCTCAATTATAGTTTCCGTAGTATTCAAAATTCATTGGATAGCATGCAAGAGAGATTTATTATGGCGGACATCAGGGATGAATATAATAAAAAAATATATTCTTGGTATGATCTAGAGGCCGATTCCGATGATTGGTATATGGATAGTTGTCATTTCTGGGATGACAACCACTTTCATATTTTATTTGATAATACTCCACCTTTTGTGGACAAAATCAATGTCTTACATCAGGAGCTAGTTACCAACGTCCAGTCTATATATTTTACAGTGATATTGTTCCTTCCAGATTCATCTTTGATCATCTCCCACTATGTGGATGAATATTTTTATTTTGATCCATATGATAGGTGTCAGTATTTGAAGCATCATTTTCAATTGATTATTGGGTGCCGATATCTTCTGTGTGGAGTTCACATGAGCATTTGGAGATGGGACCCTAGTTTACAATAGCGGTTGAACTACTTCATCATGGTGGCTTTCCTTTCTACATGGAACCTTGGTTCTTCAGTCTTCTTCAGCATTATGGTCCAAAATTATCCATGAGACCCTGGTATATGATTGTACATCAAGCGTTGAGAACAACGCTTTCATAAGAGAGATGGAATGTAAGGTAGCTAGAGAGATAGTAGGGGGCCCAGAGGACCCATAGTGATAATAGTGGGGGTCATTCAATGTAAGGTGGACTAGGTCCACCATATTATTAAATAAGACTCACTATGGTAGTTAAATATAATAAATGGGTGATCATATATAATAAATGTAAGAGGACTTCTTAGAAGGTTCTACTTCTAGAAAATTCCTTCTCTAAAAGGTTCTCAGGTGATGGTAGCACTATATAAAGGGGTTCAAGCAATGTAATGAGATATAAAGAGAAGTATTGTATTTGGAGTGGTAGCTCAATAGGAAGATGCCCTCTCGAAGAGGCAAGTGAACAGGAGAGGATCCTTCCATAATAGAATCCATTGTATGGTGTTGCTCTACCTTAAAGGTTTTGATATAATAAAATGTGGTTTCTTATATCTTTCTTAGTGGATCTATTGTGTATTCAGTATTTAAGGTTATTATATTGGTATATCTATTCAGGTTCTTAACAAGTGTTATCAGAGCACTTTCCTTGGCAGACATTATGGACAAATCTTTTTTATTTTTGCAGATTTTTTTTCAGAAAAAAAAAAACAGGGCCGCGACATTCCAAAAATTTTCAGCATATTTCTATGCAATATCTGTAGAAACAGATTGTATATTTTAGTTCCTCTCATAAAAAAACCCAAGATGGAAAAAAAAATCGCTCGAAATGGAATCCGAGAAGTCAAGATATTAAAGTTTTAAAATCTGTAATTTTCAGCGTTTTTTCTATGGATGACTGCGCAATTTTTTATTTCTGTAGCAGTTGGAGGACAAATTTTCAAAAACAAATTACAGATCTGAGTTCCTCTCACAATTTAACCCAATTTCAAAAAAAAATCAGCCGAAACGAAGTCTAGGAAGTGAAGTTATGAGCATTTTAAATTCAACAATTTTTCAAGGTTTTTCCGGAAAACGCCGCGATTTTCTACAGTAAGTTATTGTTTTATTTTTTGGGTTTTTTCGTGACGGTTGTGGGACCGAAGAGATCATAGGGTCTCAAATGGCTATTTCCTCTCAAACCCTCAAAGAAATTCTTGAAACATTCAAATCTCAATTGTATGAGACATTAATTGATAAATTGGATGCCTTTGTAAATGGTCTCACAAACAACATCAATGATAGTTTCCGTAGTATTCAAAATTCATTGGATAACATGCAAGAGAGATTTATTATGGCAGACATCGGGGATGAATATAATCAAGAAATATATTCTTTGTATGATCTCGAGGTCGATTGCGATGATTGGTATATGGATAGTTGTCATTTCTGTGATGACAACCACTTCTATATTTTATTTGATGACACTACTCCACCTTTTGTAGAGAAAATCGATGTCTCACATCAGGAGCTAATTATCAACGTCCAGTCTGCAAATTTTACAGTGATATTGTTCCTTCCATATTCATATTTGATCATCTCCCACTATGTGGATGAATATTCTTATTTGGATCCACATGATAGCTGTCAGTATTGGGAGCATCATTTTCAGTTGGTTATTGGATGCCGATATCTTCCGTGTGGAGTTCACATGAGCATTTGGACATAGGACACTAGTTTACAATGGCGGTTGGACTACTTCATCATGGTGGCTTTCCTTTCTACATGGGATCTTGGTTCTTCAGTCTTCTTCAATATTATGGTCTACAATTATCCATGGGACCCTGGTATATGGTTGTACATCCAGCGTTTAGAACAACGTTTTCATAAGAGGGATGGAATGTAAGGTAGCTAGAGAAGTAGTAAGGGGGCCCAGAGGGCCCATAGTGATAATAATGGAGATCATTCAATGTAAGGTGGACTAGGTCCATTATATTATTAAATAAGACCCACTATGGTAGTCAAATATAATAAATGGGTAATCAGATATAATAAATGTAAGAGGACTTCTTAGAATGGTCTACTTTTAGAAAATTCATTCTCTAGAATGTTCTCAGGTGATGGTAGCACTATATAAAGGGCTTCAAGCAATGTAATGAGATATGGAGAGAAGTATTGTATTTGGAGCGGTAGCTCAATAAGAGGATGCCCCCTCGAAGAGGCAAGTGAACAGGAGATGATCCTTCCATAATAAGATCCATTGTATGGTGTTGCCCTACCTCAAGGGTTTTGATATAATAAAATGTGTTTTTTTATATCTTGCTTAGTGGATCTATTGTGTATTCAGTGTTTAAGGTTATTATATTGGTATATCTATTCAGGTTCTTAACAAGTGGTATTAGAGCACTTTCCTTGGCAGACATTGTAGACAAATCTTTTTTATTTTTGCAGATTTTTTTCAGGAAAAAAAAAAAAGGGTCACGACATTCCATAAAATTTTGGAATATTTTTATACAATATATACAAAAATAGGTTGTATATCTGAGTTCCTCTCATAAAAACACCCAAGCTAAAAAAAAAATCGCCTGAAACGGAGTCCGGGAAGTCAAGATATTAAAGTTTTAAAATCTGCAATTTTTTAGGGTTTTTTCTGCGGACGACAGTGCAATTTTTTTGTTTTTGTAGTAGCTAGAATCTGAATTTTCTAAAATAAATCACAGATCTGAGTTTCTCTCACAATTTCACCCAATTTAAAAAAACAAATCAGTCAAAACGGAGTCTGAGAAGTGAAGTTATGAGCATTTTAAATTCAACAGTTTTTCAGAGTTTTTCCGGAAAACGCCGCAATTTTCTGCAGTAAGTTATTGTTCTATTGTTCGGGTTTTTTCGGGACGGTTGTGGGACCGAAGAGTTTATAGGATCTCAGATGGCTATTTCCTCTCAAGCCCTCGAAGAAATTCTTGAAACATTCAAATCCCAATTGTATGAGACATTGAATGATAAATTGGATGCCTTTGTAGATGGCTTCACAAATAATCTCAATTATAGTTTCCGTAGTATTCAAAATTCATTAGATAACATGCAAAAGAGATTTATTATGGCGGACATCAGAGATGAATATAATCAAGAAATATATTTTTGGTATGATCTCGAGGCTGATTGCGATGATTGGTATATGGATAGTTGTCACTTCTAGGATGACAACCACTTCCATATTTTATTTGATGACATTACTCCACCTTTTGTAGAGAAAATCAATGTCTCACATCAGAATCTAGTTACCAACGTCCAACCTGCATATTTTACAGTGGTATTGTTCCTTCTAGATTCATCTTTGATCCTCTCCCACTATGTGGATGAATATTCTAATTTGGATCCACATGATAGGTGTCAGTATTAGAAGCATCATTTTCAGTTAGTTATTGGGTGCCGATATCTTTCGTGTGGAGTTCACATGAGCATTTGAACATGAGACCCTGGTTTACAATGGCGGTTGGACTACTTCATCATGGTGGCTTTCCTTTCTACATGGGACCTTGGTTCTTCAGTCTTCTTCAACATTATGGTCCACAATTATCCATGGGACCCTGGTATATGGTTGTACAACAAGCGTTGAGGACAACGCTTTCATAAAAGGGATGGAATGTAAGGTAGCTAGAAAGGTAGTAGTGGGGCCTAGAGGGCCCATAGTGATAATAGTAGATGTTATTCAATGTAAGGTGGACTAAATCCACTATATTATTACATAAGGCCCACTATGGTAGTTAGATATAATAAATGTAAGAAGACTTCTTAGAAGGTTCTACTTCTAGAAAATTCCTCCTCTAAAATGTTCTTAAGTGATGGTAACACTATATAAAAGGGATCAAGTAATGTAATGAGATATGAAGAGAAGTATTGTATTTGGAGTGGTAGCTCAATAGAATGATGCCCCCTCGAAAAGGAAGGTGAACGGGAAATGATCCCTTCCATAATAGGATCCATTGTATGGTGTTGTCCTACCTCAAAGGTTTTGATATAATAAAGTGCGGTTTCTTATATCTTGCTTAGTGAATCTTTTGTGTATTCAGTATTTGAGGTTATTATATTGGTAGATCTATTTGGGTTCTTAACAAGTGGTATCAGAGAACTTTCCTTGACAGACATTGTGGGCAAATCTTATTTCTTTTTGCAGATTTATTTTCAGGAAAAAAAAAAGAGGGCCGCGACATTTCAATAATTTTCGACATATTGGATGTCTTTGTAGATGGCCTCACAAACAACCTCAATGATAGTTTCCGTAGTATTCAAAATTCATGGGATAACATGCAAAAAAGATTTATTATGGCGGATATCGAAGATGAATATAATCAAAAAATATATTTTTGGTATGATCTCGAGGCCGATTGCAATGATTGGTATATGGATAGTTGTCATTTCTGGGATGACAACCACTTCCATATTTTATTTGATGACACTACTCCACCTTTTGTAGAGAAAATCAATGTCTCACATCAGGAGCTAGTTCCCAATGTGCAGCCTGCATATTTTATAGTGGTATTGTTCCTTCCAGATTCATCTTTGATACTCTCCCACTATGTGGATGAATATTCTTATTTGGATCCACATGATAGGTATTAATATTGGGAGCATCATTTTCAGTTGGTTATTGGGTGCCGATATCTTCCGTGTGGAGTTCACATGAGCATTTGTACATGGGAACCTAGTTTACAATGGAGGTTGGACTACTTCATCATGGTGGTTTTCATTTCTACATAGGACCTTGGTTTTTCAGTCTTCTTCAGCATTATGGTCCACAATTATCCACGGGACCCTGGTATATAGTTGTACATCAAGCATTGAGGACATCGCTTTCATAAGAGGGATGGAATGTAAAGTAGATAAAGAGGTAGTAGGGGGGCCTAGAGGGCCCATAGTGATAATAGTAGAGGTCATTCAATGTAGGGTGAACTGGGTCTACTATATTATTAAATAAAGCCCACTATGGTAGTTAGATATAATAAATGAGTAATCAGATATAATAAATGTAAGAGGACTTCTTAGAAGGTTCTACTTCTAGAAGATTTCTCCTCTAGAATGTTCTTAGGTGATAGTAGCACTATATAAAGGGATTCAAGCAATGTAATAAGATATGAAGAAAAGTATTGTATTTGGAGTGGTAGATCAATAGGAGGATGCCCTCCGAAGAGACAAGTGAACAGAAGAGGATCTCTTCCATAATAGAATCCATTGTATGGTGTTGCCCTACCTCAAGGGTTTTTATATAATAATGTGTGGTTTTTTATATCTTGCTTAGTGGATCTATTGTGTATTCAGTATTTAAGGTTATTATATTGGTAGATCTATTCAGGTTCTTAACAAGTGGTATCAGAGCACTTTCCTTGGCAGACGTTGTGGGCAAATCTTTTTTATCTTTGCAAATTTTGTTTTTCAGGAAAAAACAAAAAAGAGCCGCGACATTTCAGAAATTTTCAGCATATTTCCATGAAATATCTATAGAAACAGGTTGTAGATATGAGTTATTCTCATAAAAACACCCAATTTAAAAAAAAAAAATAGTCTGAAACGGAGTCCGGGATGTCAAGATATTAAAGTTTTAAAATCTGTAATTTTTTCAGGGTTTTTTCTACGAATGATGGCGCAATTTTTTATTTTTGTAGTAGCTGGAGGACAAATTTTTCAAAACAAATTATAGATCTGAGTTCCTCTCACAATCTGACCCAATTTCAAAAAAAAAATCGGCCGAAACAGAGTCTGAGAAGTGAAGTTATGAACATTTTAAATTCAGCAGTTTTTCAGTGTTTTTCCGGAAAATGCCGCGATTTTCCACAGTAAGTTATTGTAATATTTTTTGGGTTTTTTCGTGACGGCTATGGTACCGAAGAGTTTATAGGGTCTCAGATGGTTATTTCCTCTCAATCCCTCAAAGAAATTCTTGAAATATTCAAATCTCAATTGTATGAGACATTGAATGATAAATTGGATGCCTTTGTAGATGGTCTCACAAACAACCTCAATGATAGTTTCCGTAGTATTCAAAATTTATTGAATAACATGCAAGATAAATTTATTATGGAAGACATCATGGATGAATATAATCAAAAAATATATTCTTGGTATGATCTCGAGGTCGATTCCGATGATTGTATATGGATAGTTGTCATTTCTGGGATGACAACGACTTCCATATTTTATTTGATGACACTACTCCACCTTTTGTAGAGAAAATCAATGTCTCACATCAGGAGTTATTTACCAACGTCCAGCCTGCATATTTTACAATGGTATTGTTTCTTCCAAAATCATATTTGATCATCTCCCACTATGTGGATAAATATTCTTATTTCGATCCAGATGATAGATGTCAATATTGAGAGCATCATTTTCAGTTGGTTATTGGGTGTCGATATCTTCTGTGTTGAGTTCACATAAGCATTTGGACATGGGACCCTGGTTTACAATGGCGGTAGGACTACTTCATCATGGTGGCTTTCCTTTCTACATGGGACCTTGGCTCTTCAGTCTTCTTCAACATTATGGTCCACAATTATCCATGGGACCCTGGTATATGGTTGTACATCAAGCGTTGAGAACAACGCTTTCATAAGAGGGATGAAATGTAAGGTAGGTAGAGAGGTAGTAGGAGGGCCCAGAGGGCACATAGTGATAATATTGGAGGTCATTCAATGTAAGGTGGACTAGGTCCAATATATTATTAAATAAGACCCACTATAGTAGTTAGATATAATAAATGAGTAATTAGATATAATAAATGTAAGAGGACTTCTTAGAAGGTTCTACTTCTAGAAGATTCCTCCTCTAGAATGTTCTTAGGTAATGGTAGCACTATATAAAGGGGTTCAAATAATGTAATGAGATATGAAGAGAAGTATTGTATTTGGAGTGGTAGCTCAATAAGAGGATGCCCCCTCGAAGAGGCAAATGAACAGGAGAGGATCTCTTCCATAATAGGATCCATTGTATGGTGTTGCCCTACCTCAAGGGTTTTGATATAATAAAGTGTGTTTTATTATATCTTGCTTAGTGGATCTATTGTGTATTTAGTATTTGAGGTTATTTATATTGGTAGATCTATTATGGTTCTTAACAAGTGGTATCAGAGCACTTTCGTTGGCAGATATTGTGGGCAAATCTTTTTTATTTTTGCAGATATTTTTTGAGGAAAAAAAAAAAGAGGGTCGCAACATTTCATAACTTTTCAGCATATTTCTATGCATTATCTGCATAAACAGGTTGTATATCTGAGTTCCTCTCATAAAAACACTCAAGTTGAAAAAAAAATCGCCCGAAACGGAGTTCATGAGGTCAAGATATTAAAGTTTTAAAATCTGCAATGTTTCAGTGTTTTTTCTGCAGACGACGACGCAATTTTTTATTTATATAGCAGCTGAAGGTCAAATTTTTCAAAACAAATTACAAATCTGAGTTCCTCTTAAAATTTCAACCAATTTCAAAAAAAAAATCAGCCCAAACGGAATCTAGGAAGTGAAGTTATGAGCATTTTAAATTCAACAGTTTTTTAGTGTTTTACCAAAAAACGCCACGATTTTCTGCAGTAAGTTATTGTTTTATTTATTGGATTTTTTCATGATGGCTATGGGACCGAAGAGTTTATAGGGTCTCAGATGGTTATTTCCTCTCAAGCCCTCAAATAAATTCTTTAAACAATCAAATCTCAATTGTATGAGACATTGAATGATAAATTGGATGCCTTTGTAGATGGCCTCACAAACAACCTCAATAATAGTTTCCGTAGTATTCAAAATTCATTGGATAACATGCAAGAGAGATTTATTATGACGGACATCAGGAATGAACATAATCAAGAAATATATTCTTGGTATGATCTCGAGGCCGATTGCGATGATTGGTATATGGATAGTTGTCATTTCTGGGATGACAACCACTTTCATATTTTATTTGATGACACTATTCCACCTTTTGTAGAGAAAATCAATGTCTTACATCAGGAGATAATTACCAACATCTAGCCTGCATATTTTACAGTGATATTATTCCTTCCAGATTCATATTTGATCCTCTCCCACTATGTGGATTAATATTCTTATTTGGATCCACATGATAGGTGTCAATATTGGGAGCATCCTTTTCAGTTGGTTATTGGGTGCCGATATCTTCCGTGTGGAGTTCACATGAGAATTTGGACATGGGACACTGGTTTATAATGGCAGTTGGACTACTTCATCATGATGGCTTTCCTTTCTACATGGGACCTTAGTTTTTCAGTCTTCTTCAGCATTATGGTCCACAATTATCCATGGGACCATGGTATATGGTTGTACATCAAGCATTGAGGACAACGCTTTCATAAGAGAGATGGAATGTAAGGTAGCTAGAGAGGTAGTAGGAGGGCCCAGAGAGACCATAATGATAATAGTGGAGGTCATTCAATGTAGGATGGACTAAGTCCACTATATTATTAAATAAGGCTCACTATGGTAGTTAGATATAATAAATCGGTAATCAGATATAATAAATGTATGAGGACTTCTTAGAAGGTTCTACTTCTAGAAAATTCCTGCTCTAAAATGTTCTCAAGTGATGGTAGCACTATATAAAGGGGTTCAAGCAATGTAATGAGATATGAAGATAAGTATTGTATTTGGAGCGGTATCTCAATAGGAGGATGCCCCCTCGAAGAGATAAGTGAACAAGAGAGGATCCTTCCATAATAGGATCCATTGTATAGTGTTGTCCTACCTCAAGGGTTTTGATATAATAAAATGTGGTTTCTTATATCTTGCTTAGTGGATATATTGTGTATTCATTATTTGAGGTTATTATATTGGTATATCTATTTAGGTTCTTAACAAGTGGTATCAGAACACTTTCCTTGGCACACATTGTGGGAAAATCTTTTTTATTTTCGCAGATTTTTTTTCAGGAAAAAAAAAGAGGACCGCGACATTCCAGAAATTTTCGGCATATTTCTATGCAATATTTGTAGAAACAGGTTGTTGATTTGAGTTCCTCTCATAAAAACACCCAGGTTGAAAAAACAAATCGCCCAAAGCAGAGTCCGGGAAGTCAAGATATTAAAGTTTTAAAATCTGTAATTTTTCAAGGTTTTGTCTGCAGACGACGACGCAATTTTTTATTTCCGTAGCAGCTAGACGCCGAATTTTCCAAAACAAATTACAGATATGAGTTCCTCTCACAATTTCACCTAATTTCAAAAAAAAATCAGCAGAGACGGAGTCTCGAAAGTGAAGTTATGAACATATTAAATTCAACAATTTTTCAGGGTTTTTGCGGAAAACGCCGCGATTTTCTGTAGTAAGTTATTGTTCTATTTTTTGAGTTTTTTCGTGACGGCTGTGGGATCGAAGAGTTCATAGAGTCTCAGATGACTATTTCCTCTCAAGCCCTCAAAGAAATTCTTGAAACATTTAAATCTCAATTGTATAAGACATTGAATGATAAATTGGATGCCTTTATAGATGGCTTCACAAACAACCTCAATTATAGTTTCCGTAGTATTCAAAATTCATTGGATAACATGCAAACAATATTTATTATGGTGGACATACGGGATGAATATAATCAAGAAATATATTCTTGCTATGATCTCGAGGCCGATTGCGATGATTGGTATATGGATAGTTATCATTTATGGGATGACAACCACTTCCATATTTTATTTGATGATACTACTCCATCTTTTGTAGAGAAAATCAATGTCTCACATCAGGAGCTAGTTACCAACGTCCAGCCTGCTTATTTTACAGTGGCATTGTTCCTTCCAGATTCATCTTTAGTCCTCTTCCACTATGTGGATGAATATTCTAATTTGGATCCACATGATAGGTGTTAGTATTGGTAGCATCATTTTTAGTTGGTTATTGGGTGTCGATATCTTCCGTGTGGAGTTCACATGAGCATTTGGACATGGGACCCTGATTTACAATGGCGGTTGGACTACTTCATCATGATGGCTTTCATTTCTCCATGGGACCTTGGTTCTTCAGTCTTCTTCAGCATTATAGTCCACAATTATCAATAGGACCCTGGTATATGGTTGTACATCAAGCGTTGAGGACAAAATTTTCATAAGAGTGATGGAATGTTCCAAACAAATTATAGATATGAGTTCCTCTCACAATTCCACCCAATTTCAAAAAAACAATCTGCCAAAACGGAGTCTAGGAAGTGAACTTATGAGCATTTTAAATTCAACAGTTTTTCAAGGTTTTTCCGGAAAACGCCGCGATTTTCTGCAGTATTTTATTGTTTTATTTTTTGAGTTTTTTCGTGAAGGTTGTGGGACTGAAGAGTTCATAGGGTCTTAGATGGCTATTTTCTCTCAAGCCATCAAAGAAATTCTTGAAACATTCAAATCTCAATTGTATGAGACATTGAATGATAAATTGAATGTCTTTGTAGATGGCCTCACAAACAACCTCAATGATAGTTTACGTAGTATTCAAAATTTATTGGATAACATGAAAGAGAGATTTATTATGGCGGACATCAGGGATGAACATAATAAAGAAATATATTCTTGGTATGATCTCGAGGCCGATTGTGATGATTGGTATATGGATAGTTGTCATTTCTGAGATGACAACCACTTTCATATTTTATTTGATGACACTACTCCACCTTTTGTATAGAAAATCAATGTCTCACATCAGGAGCTGATTACCAATGTCCAGCCTGCATATTTTACAGTGATATTGTTCCTTCCAGATTCATCTTTGATTATCTCCCACTATGTGGATGAATATTCTTATTTGGATCCAGATGATAGCTGTCAGTATAGGGAGCATCATTTTCAGTTGGTTATTGGGTGTCGATATCTTCCGTGTGGAGTTCACATGAGCATTTGGACACGAGACCCTGGTTTACAATGGTAGTTGGACTACTTTATCATTGTGGCTTTCCTTTCTACATGGGACCTTGGTTCTTCAGTCTTCTTCAGCATTATGGTCCACAATTATCCATGGGACCCCTTTATATAGTCGTACATCAAGCGTTGAGGACAACGCTTTCATAAGAGAGATGGAATGTAAGGTAGTTAGAGAGGTAGTAGGGGGCCCAGAGGGCCCATAGTGATAATAGTGGAGGTCATTCAATGTAAAATGGACTAGGTCCACTATATTATTAAATTAGACCCACTATGGTAGTTAGATATAATAAATGGGTAATCAGATATAATAAATGTAAGATGACTTCTTAAAAGGTTCTACTTCTAGAAAATTTCTTCTCTAGAATGTTCTCAGGTGATGGTAGCACTATATAAAGGGGTTCAAGAAATGTAATGAGATATGAAGAGAAGTATTGTATTTGGAGCGGTAGCTCAATAGGAGTATACCCCCTTGAAGAGGCAAGTGAACAGGAGAGGATCCTTCCATAATAGGATCCATTATATGGTGTTGCCCTACCTCAAGGGTTTTGATATAACAAAATGTGGTTTCTTATATCTTGCTTAGTGGATCTATTTTATATTCAGTATTTGAAGTTATTATATTGGTAGATCTATTCAGATTCTTAACAAGTGGTATCAGAGCACTTTCCTTGGCAGACATTGTGGACAAATCTTTTTTAATTTTGTAGATTGTTTTTCAGGAAAAAAAAAAAGAGGGTCGCGACATTCCAGAAATTTTCGACATATTTCTATGAAATATCTACAGAAACAGGTTGTATATATGAGTTCCTCTCATAAAAACATCCAAGTTGAAAAACAAAATCGCCCGAAACCGAGTCTAGGAAGTCCAGATATTAAAGTTTTAAAATCTGTAATTTTTCAGGGTTTTTTCTGCAGACGACGACGTAATTTTTTATTTCTGTAGCAGCTAGATGCCGAATTTTCCAAAACAAATTAATGATATGAGTTCCTCTCATAATTTCACCCAATTTCAAAAAACAAATCAGCCAAAACGAAGTCTGGGAAGTGAAGTTATGAGCATTCTAAATTTAGTAGTTTTTTCAGGCTTTTTGTAGAAAACGCCGCGATTTTCTGCAATAAGTTATTGTTCTATTTTTTGGTTTTTTTCATGACGGCTGTGGGACCGAAGAGTTCATAGGGTCTCAGATGGCTATTTCCTCTCAATCCCTCAAAGAAATTCTCAAAACATTCAAATCTCAATTGTCTGATACATTGAATGATAAACTGGATGCCTTTGTAGATGGTCTCACAAACAACCTCAATTATAGTTTCCGTAGTATTCAAAATTCATTGGATAACATGCAAGATATATTTATTATGGCGGACATCAGGGAGGAATATAATCAAGAAATATATTTTTGGTATGATCTCGAGACTGATTGCGATGATTGACATATGGATAGTTGTCATTTCTGGGATGACAACCACTTTCCTATTTTATTTAATGACACTACTCCACCTTTTGTAGAGAAAATCAATGTTTCACATTAGGAGCTAGTTACCAACGTCCAGCCTACATATTTTACAGTGGTATTGTTCCTTCCAGATTCATCTTTGATCCTCTCCCACTATGTTGATGAATATTCTAATTTGGATCCACATGATAGGTGTCAGTATTGGAAGCATCATTTTCAGTTGGTTATTGGGTGTCGATATCTTCCATGTGGAGTTCACATGATCATTTGGACATGGGACCCTAGTTTACAATGAAGGTTGGACTACTTCATCATGGTGGCTTTATTTTCTACATGGGACCTTAGTTCTTCAGTCTTCTTCAGCATTATGGTCCACAATTATCCATGGGACCCTAGTATATCGTTGTACATCAAGCATTGAGGACAACGCTTTCATAAGAGGGATGGAATGTAAGGTAGCTAGAGAGGTAGTAGGGGATCCCAGTGGGCCCATAATGATAATAGTGGAGGTCATTAAATGTAAGGTGAACTAGGTCCACTATATTATTAAATAAGACCCACTATGGTAGTTAGATATAATAAATGGGTAATTAGATATAATAAATGTAAGAGGACTTCTTAGAAGGTTCTACTTCTACAAGATTTCTCCTTTAAAATGTTCTTAGGTGATGGTAGCACTATATAAAGGGGTTCAAGAAATGTAATGAGATATGAAGAGAAGTATTGTATTTGGAGTGGTAGCTCAATAGGAGGATGCCCCCTCGAAGAGACAAGTGAACAAGAGAGGATCCATTCCATAATAGGATCCATTGTATGGTGTTGCCCTACCTCAAGGGTTTTGATATAATAAAGTGTGGTTTCTTATATCTTGCTTAGTGGATCTTTTGTGTATTCAGTATTTAAGGTTATTATATTGGTAGATCTATTCAGGTTCTTAACAAGTGGTATCAGAGAACTTTTCTTGGTAGACATTGTGGACAAATCTTTTTTATTTTTGCAGATTTTTTTTTCAGGGAAAAAAAAAAGGGCCGCGACATTCCAGAAATTTTCAGCATATTTATATACAATATCTGTAGAAATATGATTTCATCTCATAAAAACACCAAAGTTGAAAAAATAATCGTCCGAAACGGAGTCCGGGAAGTCAAGATATTAAAGTTTTAAAATCTGCAATTTTTCAGGGTTTTTTTTGCAGAAAACGACGTAATTTTTATTTATGTAGCAGCTGGAGGATGAATTTTTCAAAACAAATTATATATCTGAGTTCCTCTCACAATTTCACCCAATTTTAAAAAAAAAATGAGTCGAAACGAAGTCTAGGAAGTGAAGTTATGAGCATTTTAAATTCAACAGTTTTCAATTTTTTTTCTGGATAACGCCGCGATTTTCTGCAGTAAGTTATTGTTCTATTTTTTGGGTTTTTTTGTGACAGCTGTGGGACCGAAGAGTTTATAGGATCTCAGATGGCTATTTCCTCTCAATCCCTCAAAGAAATTCTTGAAACATTCAAATCTCAATTGTATGAGACATTGAATGATAAATTGGATGCCTTTGTAGATGGTCTCACAAACAACCTCAATAATAGTTTCCGTAGTATTCAAAATTCATGGGATAACATGCAAGAGAGATTTATTATGTCGGACATCAGAGATGAATATAATCAATAAATATATTCTTGGTATGATCTCGAGGCCGATTGCAGTTATTGGTATATGGATAGTTGTTATTTCTGGGATGACAACCACTTCCATATTTTATTTGATGACACTACTCCACCTTTTGTAGAGAAAATTAATGTCTCACACTAGGAGCTAGTTACCAATGTCCAGCCTACATATTTTACAGTGGTATTGTTCCTTTCAGATTCATCTTTGATCCTCTTCCACTATGTGGATGAATATTCTTATTTGGATCCACATGATAGGTGTCAGTATTGGGAGCATCATTTTCAGTTGGTTATTGGGTGCCGATATCTTTTGTGTGGAGTTCATATGAGCATTTGGACATGGGACCCTGGTTTACAATGGCAGTTGGACTACTTCATCATGGTGGCTTTCCTTTCTACATGGGGCCTTAGTTCTTCAGTCTTCTTCAGCATTATGGTTCACAATTATCCATGGGACCCTGGTATATGGTTGTACATTAAGCGTTGAGGACAACGCTTTCATAAGAGGGATGGAATGTAAGGTAGCTAGAGAGGTAGTAGTGGGGCCCAGAGGGCCCATAGTGATAATAGTGGAGGTCATTCAATGTAAGGTGGAATAGATCCACTATATTATTAAATAAGGCCCACTATGGTAGTTATATATAATAAATGGGTAATTAGATATAATAAATATAAGAGAACTTCTTAGAATGTTCTACTTGTAGAAGATTCCTCCTCTAGAATGATCTTAGGTGATGGTAGCACTCTATAAAGGGGTTCAAGCAATGTAATGAGATATGAAGAGAAGTATTGTATTTGGAGTGGTAGCTCAATAGGAGGATGCCCCCTCAAAAAGACAAGTGAATAAGAGAGGATCCCTTCCATAATAGGATCCATTGTATGGTGTTGCTCTACCTCAAAGGTTTTGATATAATAAAGTGTGGGTTCTTATATCTTGCTTAGTGGATCTATTGTGTATTCAATATTTCTAGTTATTATATTGGTAGATCTATTCAGATTCTTAACATTTTTTCATAGAACAACAGTGAGACTTTATGAGTTTCTATAGAACTTGGTGCCAAATTCTCCCAAAAAAATTGTATATATGAGTTATTCTCACAAAATTTTCCAATTTCAAAAAATAAATCGTCTGAATCGTATCTTCAAAAGTGAAGATATAGATGATTTAAAATTAACAATTTTCAGGGTTCTATCGTGAACTGCGGGACTGGAAGCTCAAAATTTTTGAAAAGGTGCTCATATTGATGCCATATTAGTGTCATTGGATAGAGTATTTTCAAATATTTCTTTTGGTATATTATATTTAGTTCTTTCAATGATATGCGATATGCTACAACCTATAAAAAAAAATTCTCTTAAACCCTCATGGGCATGCAAAATATTATAATGTTGTTTGAAAAATGTATTCAAGATATTGAGATCCTCCAAACAAATGTTCCAAAATTTCAAGATATAAAACTTATAACTCGGGAAAGATGTCATATGGATATCATTGACAATTACATCATGACATAAAATAATCAAAAAAGATATGCTTGGTATGATTTCAAAGACGATTGTGATGATTGGTATATGAATAGTTGAAATTTTTGGCATGACAACCACTTTCATCTTATATTTGATGACTCTACTCCACCTTCTGTAGAGCACATCTTGGAGAGTAGTCAAGAGACTTCTATACATACTCTTCTTCAATTTTCTTATTCTCTAATACTAATGGATGTGTTTTTGGTTGGATCTACATATTTGGATTCACATGACGAGTATTGATCTTTGGAGCATCATTTTTAAATGGCTATTGAGTTCTGATATATTTAGCATGGATTTAGTATGAGAACTTGGGAATGGGACCCAAGTTTACAACGACATTTGGACTAATTCAACATGGTGGCTAGAACTTCTACATGGGACCCCGGTTCTCCAGCCTACTTTAGAATTATGGTACACACCTATTCATGGGACCCTAGTATATGGTTGTACTTCCGAATAAAAAGCATTGAGGACAATGCTATCCTAAGGGGTATGGAATGTAGTGTAGCTAGGGGGATAATATGGGGTACCTAGGGAGGTACCTAAGGGGAATAATAGTAGATATGTATTGTTATGTATGGAGGCCACTTTTAATAAATAAGTCCTAGTGTGAACACAATAAATGTAAGAGGGCTTACTAGAAGGTTCCTCCTCTAGAATGTTCTTAGGTGGTAGGTAGTATTATATAAAAAGGTGTAAACAATGTAATGAGAATTATGAAGAAGTATTGTATTTGGAGTGTATCTCATGAGGAGGTTTCTCCCTAGAAGAGGCAAGTGATCAAGAGTGTATCCCTTCCTTAAAAGGATCTATTGTGTGGTGTTGTCCTACCCTAAGGGTTTTCTTAATAATAAAGGAGAATTTCTATATTTGTCTTTGTATGTTGTGTGGAGATTATATTTGCAAATATTTGGTACTTAACAATGCCATTGTCCCAATTGTTCTTGTTGGTCCCTCCATTTTGGAAATGCTGAAATTTTGGGAAAGCGCTACGTTCCATCTGGAAGATTAAAAGAAACAGAAATGGTCAGAAGCACTAAGGGATAACTGAAAGTATAAAAAAAAATAGAAATAGTCAAAAGCGTCATGTATCAGTTGGAAAAGAAACAAAAAAGGTCAATAGCATCAAGCACCAATGATAAGCCGAGAAGATAATGGAAGAAGGAATCCAAGAAGCAACAAAGGACAAGTATAAATAAGAAGGAAGTGTGATGAGAAAAAGGTTAATGAGAGAATGGGAGAGCAAAAAAGTGATATTGTCACTATTGTTATCATTGTTTAGGTTGGGATTGGGTTAGTACATTCATAATGACATATCTTAATGGTCCTTGTTGATATTACTCAGATTTCACAATAAGGTTTTGAGTATATAACGAGTATAAGGGATTATATCTCATTGCGCAAGAAGACATATGAGAAATATATGTGTTGTATGATAGTATGATAATGAAGATGATGATGTTAATATAATGAATTTTTTTGGGCCCTTAAAGTTTCTTTCTCATTGATCTATTATGCTATGCATGGATCCATGTTTATGTTGCATGATTACTTCCTTCTTATCTATCTAGTATTTGATCATTATCGTTGCATGTCTTTGGGTGTTAATATATTAATATACGAAGTGCAAAGCTAGATATGATGTTGCGTTCTCCTTAACTCCCTTCACCTCGTAATGTTTGGCTATGCTTCAGGTGAGATCTACTTCCCTTGTGGAAGGTTGAATATGTCAACATTCCTAGACTATAATAGTGCCTTTTATTGGTAACCTTCGAGAACCCTGGTCCCGATTTTGCGCCAACAAATGGTTCCATTGTCTGGATTGAGATTTAAAGAGATATTTTAAAGGATGCCTCATCATATCTACAATTTTGATGTTGAGAAATGGTGGAAAATTAGAAAGTGTGATGTGTTCATACAACAAGAAGTTGAGTTGTGATAAAAAAACTTCAGGGTTGTAAAAATCACTAATTTCTATTCAAAGCATGTTAGTGACCAATATGAGATATTTTGGATCAAGTTCCCTGGAGATTTTTTTTAGTGGTTAGATTAGCTACAAGAAGCCCCAGAATACAAAGATCAGGTCAAAAGGATATATAAATAAACTATTGAAAGTATAGAAACTCTTCTTCATCTACATCATTAGATATCTCGTGTTGTGGACTTCTAGGTGTAGAATACTTTGGAAGGTTAAATTGTTGAGTTCACTGCATAAATCCATTAGGGATTTTATAAAGTCGAAGTTGTATTCAGAGAAGGAGCCAGAGGAATAATGTTGTAGGAAATCCCTCTATGGATAAAAGTTTTATTAGTAGAATAAGGAATGGTGTATGCTCCTTCAACTAATATGGTATCCTAAACCTATATGATAGAGGGAGGGTGATTTATGAGAGGGTTCATGAGTTAACTAAAGGAATAATTTCCTTGAAATATGGGGGGTCGTCGAGAGAAAAGTGCAAGTTGTTAGCACCAGGATTTTTTCTTAGACTGCTTTAAGAACAAGCCCAATACCCATAAAAATATAAATGATTAAAACATGTTTATATTGAGTGGATCAACAAGACTGAGAAAGAAAGGGAGAGGGAATTTTTTTTATGTAGAGGCATTCCATTAGGCATGGAGTCATAACATCCTACAGATCAAAGGAAATCAAATTGTATAACAGATAAGGATTTTATATAATTATGGGTAGACGCATAGCGAATATGAAAAAAGGAAGAACATCTATTATACTGTTGAGCGCTCAACACACCTTAAAAGCCTTATGAAATTTTATCACTTTTTGGGTACCTCTTATTTTCTTTTACTGTCTAAATTGATTTCACTTTGGGGAATGTTTATTGTTGTTTTGTTTTCATGACTCTTATGAATCAAGTTAGGTTTGTTAGAACTTATGAAACCTCGTGTCTAAAATAACTTGACATCCGAACTAAGAATTTACAACTAACATTGCACCTAACGTGCTTATGTTCGACGTCCGAAAAATTCAAGCAGGCAAAGTGGCCACACAGTTACACTAATCGTCGATCGTCAATGCATCGTCGACTTCAATAGAAGGCAGAGTTGGTTTTCATAAGATATTCTCCACAAAATCCAGGAGATAGTCGATCCCCATCGACATCGGCAAAATACGGGAAGGATAGACATTGACAAAGGTCGTAAAGAAATCATCGATAACCGATGACCGATGCGCTTTATCTGGGTCACGGAAATCTAGAAAGTTTAAAACAATCATTTTTATCTGCGATAAACATATCGGCGATCATTGATCCCCAATACACTTTCGACATTGGGACTTTTTCGAGAGAGTCGATCCAGGAGAACTTGGGTAGGCTTATCATTGATCGTTGATCCTTGATACTTTTTGGCGTCGTCAAGGTAGGATCAGGTTTTAGAACATGCAGTTTAGGAAAAGTCACAATTCCGATTAACATGAGTAAATGACATTGGTCTTGAGTTCCACGTGTCTTTATCATGTAAGAGTGTCGTACGACCTAGTTTCGTCCTGAGTCATATTAAGGTTCCTTGGGTCCTAGTCACACCTCCTAGTCAGCATTTCCACGTCATCTCTGTATGGCAAGATCGATCAACGTCAGATCTTTTGCAAGAAGATATCAACGAAAAGGGTTTGAAGCAGAATCCTGACCCCAACTCACCAACTGGACTAGCGAAACGATGGGATGTTTTCGGTATAATATATGATCGGATTATGACATTTAATAGACCAGTTAATGCTTCATCCCACATTTGTTGCTACCTTGTGCACTGATTGAGAAAAAACAATTTGAAATCACCAATAGGCCACGTTACAACCCGCGCCCGTGTCGTCAACCCACGATCTAATTTAATTTTAAATGTGTTTGAAGGTCTGGTGACGGATTTAATAAAACTACACTCATAACCCGAATTGAATGGATGGTGTGACAAGGTAAGTTCATCCTTGTTTAAATCTCTAGAATGGTTTTGAAAATTTTCATTCTGTGCACAAGTTTGAACTCTAGAGCATCCGAAGAAGAAAAGAAAGCATCTCGAGACTTTGTTGATCCTCAAATTATCAAAACCAGGTTAAACAAGCTGTAGAGGTATGTGTTCAATTTTTTCAATTCGGTGATCATGATTTATATATGCATCTGATTTCTTACACGGTCTCTAACTATGTTCTAGCTGCAGGTAAAATTTCATCGAGAAAGCCAACCATCAGACACTCGCCAAGAGCACCCAAGCTAAAGGAAGATGAAATAGGTGAAGGTTCTTCTTCTAGTACTGCAAGGCAATTGGAGTACACTTCCAGGGCAGATTTGGTCATAAAAACCTAAACGAAGAAAGCCTTTGTCCAACCCCTGGTGCTTCAGTTTTGGTCGATACCTCACCAGCTGATGAGAAACAAATGGAGGTCGAGCCATCAGGGCATATGGAAGAAGTTTAGGAACCCATCCTAGAATAGGTACACATAGTCAAGAGCATAGGAAATACTCTAACCTGGGGAGAACAACAAATCCCTGAATCGGTTGATGAGGTCGTCGAAATACAAGCGATCACCTATGACCAAAGGAGAAAATCCATCATGAAGAGAACCACTAAGAAGAGGAGGCTTATGTTGGATAGTTCAATTCTCATCACCACAAAGGAGAAGCTTCTTAGCACAGAACATGCCAAGAAGATCGAGCTTATCGGTGCAGGGATGGATATCACATACGCCACACTGGATGAGCAAGAAGGGATGAAAAGGAGCTAGTCATTGAACTTAAGGAGTTGGAGAATCTACGCCATTTGGAAATACTATCATAACTCCACAAATGCCACGATGTTTTTGAGAAGTGAATTTCAAGATGCCTATGACAAATTCACAAATGAATGACACCTCTTCACTGAAGTTATAGTCGATTTCCAAAAATACACCCTTATGGCGCTAGCGACCTGCAAGGACATGGAAATTTGGTATGAGAAGGCTCACCAAGAAGTAGAAAGGATTCATTACATCAGAATGGATCAAAAGGGTCGAGACGTCGAAGATCACGACATTCATATGATGAGGGACATCAACATAGATCGAATCAGGAAAGTGACTGAATACTGGGTGAAAATGGTCCAGGAACCTTAGCGAGAGATTCAGGAGAAATGGGTCGATTTCGAAAAGAGATAGGTAAAGATTAATCGGGAGATGAAAGACATCAATCTCCCAAAATTCAGCTCACCCGAGGACTTTGTCGACCTGCATGACATATTTAAGCAACATGCGGAACAAGACTCAGTATGGAAATTAGAGATAGCAAAGGTGGACAGCATGGTGCTAGGTCAGGTACAAAAATTCATGGAGCATCCAATCAAGGATCGAGCAGTTTTGCAGCAGTTAAGTGTTAAAATAGTCAAGTACTGAACACAGGCAGTAGAAGTGAAAGAAATTATTTCAGCCCTGATGGACCAACATAGGTTCCTATATGCCAACACATGTGAGGAAGTATTCTTCAAATGGTCGGAGTATGACAAGAGTCATCCACTCTAGTAAAACTATCTGATGACTCTTAGAAGACATATAGATGAAAGCACCATGTGGTGATATTTTGTTTTGCTTATCTTGCACTTTTAATAGCTATTTTTAGTTAATGATTCATTATAAATAAGAGGATTGACCTTTTAGCAAAGGTCGATGGTTTTTTCCAAAGACCCTCATTTGTGGAATTGTAAAGAACTATTTTTGAACTACCTTAATTGAGAAGTCATGTTTAGGACCTGAGACAAACTTTTGTTTTTCATCAAAGGCGGGTGTGATTGGATTTGAGGAGGAATTGCTTCCGAATTTATTTCATGAATGGATGTTGTAATGAGTAAGATTTTATGAATCTATTGATAAGTTAGTTGTTTCAATATTTTTTGTAGTTCTTGCCTCTAATGGTGAAAGAAAATTTTTGTGTTAATGTGTGATTAACGCTAGAGATAAGGAAACTATTTTTCTTGCCATCATTTTATTGCATGTATGTCTTCTTTCGATAATTGTATCTCAGTAAAAGATTGAAATCCCAACAAGTTGATGTATTAGCACTAGGCTTGTCACAGGTGTGAATATCTTTGTCTGCATGCTTGAGCACAAGGATTATCCCGATCTCATCCTTCTTCAGTAGTTAAGAACCCCCCCTTTTCCATCTGGTTTATACCAGCACACATTGTTTTATCAGACCCATCTAATAAAATAAAATACAAAACAGAGAACGTTTAAACTAAAGGAGGAACTTTCGCAAGAAGGTATCATGTAGATCACTATGTGAATCCCATCGATAAATTGGCCTGATCAAAAGATATGGAGAACCATTCCACCATCAAATGTTGCAGAGTCTAATTGGGCCTCTATGGTTGGTTTGGTTCCTGCTGTTGAGTTAAAGGGATTTAGGACCCCTCAACAAAATTTGCACTAGAAGGAGGGATTGTTGAATGAATGGTTAACAATGTTTCTGATATAATATTTCTCATAGCCTACAGATTCAAAAAATCCCACATGCATGGCTAGTCATTCTCAAGACATCCCACATACACTAAGGACTCTTGAAACAAGTAACTCACCCCAGCAAGAGGAAGAACAACTATTCCCTGAAATACCTTACACTCTTCCTCACGAGGAGTTGAACCAGTTCATAAGAATCACAAGAGATTACGCCCAAAAAATTGGATCATTACCCTTAGCTCCATTATTCACTCATAGAAAACAAGTAAGCAGACCAGTGGTTGACACCCCCGACCATATTTTTGTTCACATAGTAGAAGACCTGATATATTTCTCCCTCACCAAGATTGAACATCTCCTTAATCTGATCCCCAAAACACGAGCTGGTAACTACTCTGAGCTAGACTATTTTAACTCAGATCACTCATCTTCAGAGTCAGACGACATGGAGGATAACAATTATCATAATTAAGAAAGGAGAAACCCACCTCAAAATAATCAACCATGGTTGGCCATAGATTCTCTGGCAATCCCTGGACGGGTACATAACCTCTCTCGACATCCAGAAAAGTTACTTCCTAAGTTTGACCCTGAAACCTTCGGATTGCCTGAAGACCACATTAAAAAGTTCATACTAGCTATTAGACTAATGAATGTCTAACATGAGGATGTAGTATCTAGGATTTTTCCCTATACCTTTGAGAATTCACCCTCAACGTGGTATTTTAAATTTCTTCTAGGGTTCATAACTAGTTGGAGGAAGTTTAAAAAGAATTTTTTAGACAAATTTGTAGAAGAAAACACTATAGGATCTTTAATGATTGAACCGTTCATTGCCACCATGAGTTCAAAAGAAAAAGTTAAAGACTTCAATCAATGATTCACCACTATCCTGAACAAATTTCAACCCAAAGCTAAACCCACTCAGGAGTTACAAATTGAGGTATATGCTAATGCTCTCCATTCTTCTATTTCCATGTTTGTAAAAAGGGTTGCCAAGCATACCCTGGCTGAAAATTTCAAGGAATCCAAAACAATTGAATTCCAAATGAAGGGATGTAAAGAGGGCCAAGTATCACTAGTTAAGAAGGAATGTCAACCTCCACCCAAGAGAGGACTCTTGTTGACTAGACCCCCAAGGAAACAAACAGAACAAGGTCCCGAAAAGGGAAGTGGAGACATAAAAGACCTACAATGGATGATAAATAAATTGTGTTATTGGATAAATCCGTCAGTGCTGACACAAAACGATCTCCCGAGATCCACCTGGATCTAGAACAAAGCAAGACAAAATAATACTCTTTCCCTAGATTTCGACTATTGAATGTACTAGAAGGAAAGAACAAAGGACATACCTTATGATCACTTCCTATGGTCTTTGTTTCTCCTGCTTCACTCCAGTGCTCTTGTGCAGTCAAGACCAAGACAACACAAACCAACCAAAGTGAAGAAAGCATAATCTATTCAACAGTCAATCTATGTATATGATCAAGGAGTTATACAATAATGTGGAATTAGTTTTATGGGAAAGGGACACATTACTGTATCATATTGATGGAAAGTAAAGATTACAACCTGAGCCTTGATGTTGCAAACTTCCTTTCAATAGCTCTTGACTCTGACACACACACTTGCTCACTTGTATGAAGAAGATCAACCACCTTTGATAAATTTGCTGGAGTTCTTAGCTGTTGTAGCATCAGTCCTTCACACAATCCTTTTCACTAATTCTCCAAAGAATCTCTTGCTTGTTTTCTTCTAACCTTTTCCATGAGAATCCCCTCAATATATAGGAGAGAATGAATTAGTTACTTGGATAAGAATGATCCCAAAATATAAGGAAATCCAGTACTTAGATAACCATTTGAATGCCATCTCATCCTTCTAGAAGATTCCCTTCTAGAAGCTTCGAGAATTCATCTTTTTCCCTTCTTTAGAAAGTGTTTGCACCCTAGCAGTTATACACAATGCGAACTTCTCGCACCCTGGCTTAAGGCAGCCTGTGAGAATCATACATTCTCGCAGGAAACTATACTAGTAGCCTGCGAACCTTCTTCAAAAGTGATATTTTTGGAAAGAGAAGAAAGTAACTTTTCTCAGGAGAAAGTTCTAATGAAGATCCTGAGTACACCATCATTATTACATCATCATGATGACCAAAATCATGGGTAACATAATTCCCCCCAAAGTATGAGATTGGAACCAGTGACAACCGAGAGACTTTGTAAGTTGCATGTGTGTGTCGAGAACCAGGAGCACATCTAATCGGAAACCTGCGAACAACCAAGCATCTGTAGAATATCATATATACCAATTCTGAGGTAGGCATTCCCATACTCAGATTATAGACTGATGACACAATAGACATGGGTCATGGCCACCAATCATACACTGTGGATCCATGCTATCAAAATATAGCATAGCCACCTGAATACACTATGGATCTATGCAAGAAATTTCAAATCAAGACGACATAGCCACAAAACATACATAGTGGATCTATGTGTCACAAATTATACATACTCCATCACAACCTGGATTTCAAAGATAATAT
>SNQJ01S0093224.1:1449-32297 GCA_010110895.2 Picea sitchensis
GTCTAATGTTACATGAACTTATCATTAATTGATAGATCTGTTTTCAAGCTAATATCAATAGAGTAGGAAGCGGTTGTATCTTGTTTGTCTGCAGAACTCATTCGAGGAGCAAAGGATTGGAGCACAACTTGGAGCGTGCAGGGACAAACGTCGATAAAAAGGTACTTATGTCATCCTTCCTTCTCATGTGTTAGTTTAAATGGATTTGAAAGGAAGTCAGTGACCATGTTAAGCATTTTCTATCTAGAGTTAGGGTCAAGCTCTTAGAGGCGATCTACCTGTCCGCAGGGAGATTTTCCTACAACATACATCACCAGTGGATTAAGAAAAATACCGATCCACCTAAGGGATTTGATGCAGAAAAGGAGAAGCAAACCTTTAAGGAGGCCATCCAAGAATTTCTCAAGAATAATGTTGCATATACATCTATTGCGCAGCATACCCGAGATTTCCCAATGTATGAAATGTCATTAGCATTGGACCATACTAGTGAAGTCCACCCAGGAAACCAGGTAAGTTGTATTAAAATTTTCCTGCAATCTTGTATTCAATTATTTAAGGATCCATCATCTATTATAATATTACAGACTCTGTTAAATAAATTTACCACAAAATTTGAGGGAAATTTAGAACAGAGTATAGTCAATCACCTCCATGCCAGAAAAAGAACTAGCAGAGAGTTTAGATTGAATTCAAAAATCGAATATTTTAACATGGGCGATGTGATATTAGATATGGGATGTGAAGTGAACGTATTACCCAAAAAGATATGGAAATGCATGGGAGAACCTACCTTAGGCTACTGACTAGTCATGCTGAAGTTATCAAACTAACACTGAGTTCTGCCAATAGGGAGGCTCAAAGGAGTGACAATAGATCTGGATGGAGTGCACACTAAGGTTGACTTCGAAGTGATCGAAATCATAGATGACACAACACCATATCCAACATTACTGAGATTGGATTGGGAGTTTGAAAATCAAGAAATAATCAAACTGAATACTAGGAAGATGACATTTGAGTTAGGAGAATACAAGTTTATCACGCCACTACATCCATCAGAAGACGAAATATTTGTGGAACCAAAATGTCTAGATCTAGAAGAAATTAACCAGTTGTATCAGACCACCACACACACCAAAGATTACATTAACCCAACTGTCGATGGTATACTTAGATGGAGAAGTATCGCATCATGTTCTTCCGACTTAGACACTGGTTTGGAGAATTGGCAGCAGTGCCTACATGAGGAATCAACCAGAAGATGAAAATGAATAGACCGTGCATTAAGGTGGGTTGGGACAGAAGTTAGAGAACCTCCAAGTTTCCATGGAATCAACGACTTGGAAGAATTCATAGAAATATATGAGGATGAAGTATCAGAAATTTAGATATTTTTATCTCTCGACATCACACTTAAGGATACACCTGCAAGATGGTGGGGTGCACACAAAGAAACAATCACAGACTGGTACCAATGTAAGTGACTACTGCACATTAGGTTTGGTGCAGAAAAAAGAAGAAACCATCAGCGAAAATATGATGGACAGGGGGAACCAACAGAACACTTGGAGAAGTGTAGAGAGCTATGGAAAATGACAATGACACCCCTATAAGAATTGCCTCATCATTTTGTACACACATTAGAGGGCATCCCAACAAACTAGTATACAGACCAGGAACTGCGCAGAGGAACTACAAGCTGGACAATACTACAACAGAACTTTACATTCACTTTCTCATTTGAACATGAGAACCCCAACATAGATACAACACTTAAACAAATAAGAGGGGTGATATTCATTAAGGAACCAGAAGTTGAACTCTAAGAGAAGAACAACAACAGAACAAACATATAGTGAAAGAACTGTTGTCATGCTACCATGTGTAGAAAGAAGTACCAGATGAAGACGATCCGTGTGATATTCAGATTGAGGAAGTTGAAGGGGATAGAGAAGTAGAAGGTCCGCCTAGAGAATCATAAGTAATTTTTGCACCAACCAAGATGAATAAATTCAACATTGGGAGAGTTTAGAATCCCAAAATGGATATCATTAGAGACTACGGGGATAAGCAAACAATGGAAAGGATAACATAATTATTGCGCGAGTACAGTGACCTGTTCCCAATGACCTTTACAAAAAAGAAGGGTATTGCAAGAGAACTTGGAGAGATTAAGATCCCTCTCAAACCAGAGGCAAGACCTATCAATCAAAGGCCTTACAGATTGAATCCCATCTACAAGAAGAAAGTAAGAGTAGAGATCGATAGAATGATGGAAGAAGAAATCATAGAACCAGTAGAAGAATTTGAATGGATAAGCCCCATGGTAGTTCATGAGAAAAAGAAAGGAGGCATAAGAATCTGTGTAGATCTTAGGAAGATCAATGATTCTTTCTTACATGGCCCCTTCCCTACACCATATACATATGAAGTCCTAGAAAATGTGGGAGGCCAGGAAGAATACTCAGTCACTGATGGATTCTCAGGCTACCACCAAATCAAGATAGCACAAGAAGATCGACACAAGACTACCTTTTCAACAGAATGGGGATCCTACCAGTACATACTCATGCCTTTTGGACTAAAAAATGCACCAACAATTTTCTCCAGAGTAGTCATTGTTTCCTTCAAATAATTCATCCATCATTTTCTAGAGGTATATTTGGATGATTGGACAATGTACAACCTATTGAAGGATCATGTAGAGGTGTTGAGGATGATGTTAGAAATATGCAGGAAATGCCAAATATTTTTGAACATTAAGAAATGTATATTTGGAACACCCTTTGGAATTCTATTGGGTCACATATTATGCAGATAAGGTTTGATCGTGGATCCTCCAAATATTGCAGCAATTGTGAACTTACCACCACCAAAATCAGTGCACTAGCTGCGAGCCACATTGGGCCACACATGATACTACAGAAAATTTATAAAAGGGTATGCACAGATCACCGCGCCAATGGAGAAACTGCTAAGGAAAGATACAAAGTTCTAGTGGAATGAGGATTGCCAACACGACCTGGATACGCTAAAAGAAAATATGGTAACCACACCAATACTAGTATTCCCATACTAGGATAAGATGTTCCATGTACATTTAGATGCATCGACCATAGCGCTTGGAGCTATTTCGACGCAGCTAGGAACATGACAATTGTATCATCCTATAGCATTTGCTAGCAGAAAACTGTCGGAATCGGAGAAAAACTACAACACTACAGAGAGGGAAGGCCTAGCTATGCTCTATGGACTTCATAATTTTAGACATTACTTACTAGGTAAACATTTCAAGATGTTCATAGACCATTCATTGCTCAAGTACCTAGTCAACAAGTCAGTGTTGGGGGGGAGAATTTGCAGATGGCTACTTCTGTTTCAAGAATTTGATTTTGAAGTAATAGTCAAGCTAGGGAAGTTGAACGCAAGACCTGATCACATGTCAAGGGTCACCAATGGGGAGGAACCTACAAATCTAGAGTAAAACATTTTGGACGCACAATTATTTTCAATCCAGATCGTCGATGAAGACTTCACAGAAATTATCCAGTACTTGAGCACAGGGAATGGGCCACAGGAATATAACACCGTGCAAAAGAAAAACCTAGTAGTCCAGGCTACAGACTATTAGTTGATTGTCAGACACTTATACAAAGTGGGCGCATATAGAATTTTGAGAATATGTGTGCTAGAACATGAAAAACCAAGGATTTTAGCAGAATCCCATGAGGGAATAGCCGGAGGACATTATGTAGGAAAATATGTAGGAAAATATATTATGAGGGAATTATCCAGTATTGTGGGCATATGAGGCCACATGCAAGAAGTTGACAAGACAAACACCATTTAGATTTTTATATGGAAAAAAAGCAATGGTGCGACTAGAGTTTTTGGTACCCAATCTACGCGTAACAACTATTACAAACATGATAGAACGAGATGCAGAACAGGATAGGCTAAACCAGCTAATGATCATGGAGGAACATAGGATTCTAGCAAGGTTCCACCAAGAAGTCCAAAAATAAAGGGACAAATCTTGGCATGACATACATATCAAGAGAAAAAAACTCAAGGAAGGAGACTTAGTGTTGATGTATAACAGTAAATCATTTTAGCACCCAAGAAAACTCAGAATGCACTGGTTAGAACCATACGAAGTAAAAACTATCACATATGTGGAGATGTATAGTTGAAGGATTTAGGAGGTACAAAACTCAGAGAGATTATCAATGGAAGCTGAATAAATCTCTATACGGACAATCGACCCCTTATCACTTAAAAAAAATTCCATGTCATTCCGGACATCAAAATATAACAACAGAGGTATAGTGCACCAAAAAGAGAATGAACATGCACACTCGACAATGCTAGCCTAACGGAGACAAGGATAACGGTCATGAAAAAGAGGAAACATCATGAAAAGTGATACGACAAAAGAAGCACCAACAGATGGTGGCGATCAAAATTGAATGCCAGAAATGAATGACGGGATATCGCATTAATTGTTCCAACTGACGACGACAAGGGAAATCAATGGCAAGTACGCGTGAACCGATGGTTCAATTAAAATGCACTCATGTTAACAAAGAAGATTGATTAGATTGTGAAAACAATCAATAAATACCAACAGGGGATCGAGCACCTCCGGGAGCAGCTCACACCTACCACTCCATGAGAGGTGAGGAGGAAAAGGAAACAGGAGGCAATAACATAGCTAAAGGTGATAGAGCGACAAGTCCACATGGTGGCCGACTTGTTCGAGAGAGAAACACAACTCTGGATGAAGCTTGAATAGGATCAACAGGTCCAGCATTGGGACCAGGAAGGAGAAAGGATAAGTGCAGCTATCTAGGACCTCAAGTAGAGGCAGAAGACAATGTCGATCATAGAGCGTGTCAAAGGAGCACAGGATATGAAGAAGCTGCAGGAAGAACTCATAGTTGTGCAGACACAAAAAAGGAGTGCCAAGATCAAATGGAATGGATCCAGGAGCGAGAAACATAAATCATTGTATAGGCATAGGAAGCCAAAACAAATATGGTACAAACCTGGGAAGAGTGTACAAGGATGGTCAGTGACGAGATTGCAGTACAAGAATTGGATGCACTCAAGGAGAATAACGCGTAGGCCCAAATGCAAGCAATGGATCTCAAAAAGAAGTTCCAAGTGATCACAAGAGATATTGACAAAGCGCACAAGGGTTAGGTGGCTCAGGATGAGCCACATGTCAGTGTTGGGGGCCTGTTGGAAGCAGGCTGAATCAGAAGGAAATGTTCTTTTAGAAGAAAGGCATGTAAGAGGAAAGCAATAGTTGGAAGGAAAAGGAGCACACGCACATGCATGGAAGATCTAACAATGCTAGGGTTATGGTTTTTGTAATACATTGTAATGTTTTATGAGAAAAATATACATATAAATAGATGCTTAGGAGGTATAGAGGGAGAGAAGTTTGGATCTTATGGATTGTTACTAGCATAAGAAGAAGTAACTATTATGTAACACTGTTATAATGTGATACATTTTTGTAATTTGTTGAGATGTAGAGGGTCAGAAGAGTAGATATTGAGGGTTATATCATAGGCTGGGGAGCCCGGTGTGACCTATTACGCCTCATAATAGATCTCGACCAAACTGAGGATGAGTTGTAAAGCGTGTGACACCGTAGTTTTGGAACTACCATAATAAAAGAGTTGACAGCTAAATCTTTGTGGATGTAGCCTAGGAGGGGGTTAACCACAGTAAAATCTATGTTATGTGATTGAATGTTTGTGTCTCTTTTTCTGTCCATGAGTACATGTTAGCACGATGTATGAATTAATTAATGGATCTAGTTACCTTACATGCATAAATGAGAAAAATGGTATATTGCTTTAATAATTAGATAGAACTCACAACGCATAACCCACAGATACTCATTCAGTCCTGGAATGCAAGCATTTGAGTTTTTCGGTCACCCATTAAGACTATCTCGGGTGATACTGCATAGTGCACTCTGTGTGATGCGTTGCCTTCTGGTTTACCAGGAGGGACGATAGTTTTAGAGTCTTTGTTGGATCGCTAGTAGACCTAAACCTAGGTTGAATCATGCTAAAGGTATAACTAAGATAACCAACCAACAACTCTAGAGTGGAAAGGGAGAATGGCTTGGTTTACAAAATTCCA
The DNA here is from genome assembly GCA_010110895.2 of Picea sitchensis. Taxonomy (NCBI): domain Eukaryota; kingdom Viridiplantae; phylum Streptophyta; class Pinopsida; order Pinales; family Pinaceae; genus Picea; species Picea sitchensis. Next base: position 7,615 of record SNQJ01S0093224.1, read on the forward strand.
TTTGGAAGCAATGAAGAAAGTCACAAGCAAACTTAGACTGGGAAAGTAAAATTCCTTCCTTGGTTAACAAAACTTGGAGGACAAGGAAATAGTGAAAAAATCCTAAGTCCGTTATTTCAAATTTCTTCTTAAGGATCGTTTTCACATGTTTTAATAGTTTTGAGTCACTACTAGTATGGATAAGGTCATGAACATAAATGAAAAATATTATGAGATGGCTTCCTACTTTCTTGGTATAGACATTAGGATCAGAATGGCATCTAGAAAATCCGGTGTCAATAAGAAAGTTGTTCATTTTGGGATACCAAGCTCGAGGAGATTTCTTAAGACCATAAAGAGATTTATTAAGGTGACAAACAAGGCTAGAGTCATTTTGAACATAACGAGGAGGTTGTTCCATGTAGATTTATTCTTGCAAATACCCATGAAATAAGGCATATTTAACATCCATTTGTTGGACCTCCCATTTATGTGAGGCAACAAGGGAAAGAACAAGGAAGTTGGAATTCATTTTGGCGATAGGGGAAAAGGTTTCATTGTAGTCAATTCCTTCAAATTGGGAAAATCCTTTGGCAACTAACCGAGCCTTGTGTCTTTAAACACTTCCATTTGATGCATACTTAGTTATGTAGACCCATTTACATCTGACAAGTTATCTTCCTTTCAGAAGAGGTACAAGATCCCAAGTATCGTTTGTCATTAAAGAAATATACTCTTCATTCATTGTATGGATGACCTAAAGCTTCTGCAAATGTCTCTGACACCTGAGCCAAAAGAGAAGAGGCTCGTTGGAACTGTTGGTCCTAAGGTTTGCACTTGATTGCTAAAGGGAAAATCTAGGCCACCTATCAGTTTAGAATGATTTTTTATTTAACTTTGGTTGGTTGGTCATAGGATTATTCTATCAAGATAAATGCAAGGTTGGGTTGGCAGAACGATATGGATGAAGGCCCTCCTTCGCTGATGGAACACTAATGAGAGATCAGTGAAATAATAGAAAACAGAGGGAAACAACAAAATACTCAATGAATAATCTGTTGTAATAAGTTCAATACTTCAAATATCATTTCAAGACATCAAACATGTATCAAAACAAAATAACTCCCACAAGTTGCAGAAAAAAAATAGTCACCAAAGCATTAGTTGTTTGACAGGTTGCATGTCAGTAAAAATAAGTCATACAATAGTTGAAAGGAAAGGAAATGTACGTTGCACAAATAAAAAACTGTATTCAAGATAATAACAAAGACACATGAAGAGTTGAATGAAACATTGTCATCAAGAGTATGTTCACCAGTTAGATATCTTTAATCCATGCATAAAACAGGTCCAACCAGTTTTTTGTATTTCTATTCTTTCCTCAAAAATCCAACCCTTTACAATATCCAAAAACTAACTATTTAAAAGAGTTGCAGAGGCTCCCGTCCTTAGGGGAATGAGACCTAAATTTAGAGAAATGTTCATAAATAAAATAATTAACTCTACTAAGACATTGGACTTAATCAACAAGAGTGATTTCTATCACACACAAAATACCACTCTTGCATCTAATATAGAAAAGTGTTGGACTTAATCAAATAAAACTATTGTTGTCTCTGCGACATAACTGATGCATGTGCTGGAGGAACTGGGTGGATGAAAATAGGCCTCAAAGTGAAAGAGCAAAGATGTGTGTTGATCGATGGCATGTCTGCGAGATTTTGGAGGTTGCTGAAGATAACATGGTTGCATGAGCAAAGCCTACTGAAGTGTTTTGGAACTAATCTGCATCAGCCCATGACTGAGACTTAACTCTCTGTCATACTCTATCTCACTTGTAACTGGCCCTTCTTCTTTCCTTCTATGTGATGAGTTGATTGTGAAAAAGAAGTCATGGAGGTGAGCATCCAATAGGAAAACAGGAGGCGTGAAGGTGGACGACGTGGATGTAGATGAAGTGAAGGGGAGGTGGAGGTGATAGATGTGTGTGGAAGACAGATGGCACATAGTGAGAGGGGAGAAAGTAGTGAGTGGGATGAGTGGAGGTGACGTGGGTGTGACATGGTGTCATATAATCATGTGATTTTGGAATTCATTGAGGGCAGTTTGGGTCCACACCACCTTTGGGCTGGCAATCTCCCACAAATTGCCACGTACCCTTCCAACAAAACCATGATTGAAATTGCAGGACCGCCCTAGAAAATTAACATTCGGGCAGTTTGCATCCCCGCAATGAACTATAGCCTTCTATTTGATCATGATCTAAGACTTGGGTGACAAGGATCGACAGTTCAGGTTGATTTGAGATCAACGGTCCGGGCTTTGGGCATTTTGAATGTGAAGCATAGAACATCTCCCAGAGGAAAATCCCCAAAGTGAATGATCCACTAATGTGTGCCGTGATGGATGGAGGGTCCAAATTCTCTTTGGATATCTGGGCTTCGGGTGTTTTGAATGTGAAACATGGAACATCTCCCAGAGGAAAATCATCGAAGTGACATGGTGGCCTGATGTTGTATGATGTCACGGCTGCTGAGGTGTCTAGGAAAGAGAGGTGACACGTGTCACGTGGAAATGGGGGAATGAAACAAGTAAATGACCTGAGATGAATGATACGTTTCCTTCCTCATGAGTGTGACATGTGTCTCAATTGTTGGTTTCCACGTGCTTCGACACTTCGGGCTTTGGGAGTTTCAACTTTTAGCACTTCAAAACTTCCTAGAGGAGAATCGCCGAAGTATCTGATTTGTCTCCATGTGTCCCATCTGATGGATGTTCTAGATTTACTTAGGGACTTCAGGTCCTTGGCTCTTCGGTAGTTTCAAATGTTTGTGCTTGGAAAACTCTCGAAGTGAAAATTGTCGAAGTAGATGATTTGTTGTCGCGTGTCTTGATAGATGAACGGTCCAAATTATCTTCAGATCTTTGAGAGTTCGGGCTTCAGGTCTTCTAAAAACTCTTGGTGTTAAATCTACGCAATTCTGCATCCTTGAATGGATGACAACCGTAGCTATGATTTGCTTGGTGGATCTTTATCGCTGAAAATTTACCTGTCTATTCCGATAGGCTGAGCCTGAAATTTGTTGTTCTCGATCACTGTGTCATGTGCATGAGCATTCCCTGTACATACAAAAATGCTTAGGAAACATGTAGCGAGCTCAATCAATGGTGCACGTGATGACAAGCAATTCGAACCAAATCAAACATATATTTCTTCCTTTCAATAAAAATAGAAAAGAAACACGTCGGGACTTAAAAAAAATGAATAAGGCCCAAGACACTTAGTAGTGGGAAACTGACTTAACCAACCAGAAAAAAGGAAAAATTGATGAAGGCGTAGGGAAAAAGAGAGGATAGGTACGGAATGGAGACCTAGGTTACAACATTGGCTCCAACTGGGGATAGATCATTCCTCTGAGGTGATAAGAACTGGAGATCAGTGCCTTGATATTAGATAACCGCTCTTACCTTTCATCACTTACCCTCATTTCTATCTGTCAGCCCTTCGTATCTGTTATTGTCCCTCAACCATGCATTTTATTGAATTAAAAACTGAGACTACACCCCAGTGCCCGCGTTGGGCTATGGAGTCTTTACTGAAACTTTTAAAATGCAACTAAACCCCAGTGCCTTTGTGGGTTATGGAGTCTCTTATTCAACCAAGCTACTGAAAACCAGCATACTGAAAAACAATCTGTGAACAAAAAATTAAATGCTCGAACTACGATCTTATTCTCCTAATACCTACTCTATTTAGCTGAAAACCAACAAAATCATGTGTAATTCCACTTCCAATGAAACCAAGAAAACATTTGACTAAGAATCGTAACTATGTGCAGGTCACTGTTTAGAATAATCCAAAGAGGATATATCAAACATGACAAAAATTTGGCAGGCAACTGGTACTTACAACTGCAAATGATGATCATAGTAAAACTTCCAACCTTTGGGATTTTGGAAAAATAAGAATCCATCCATCTCGCTATTGGATCTTGAAATTCATGAAAAGCCTCCAACTGGTTGAGAGGAAAATTTTGTGGTTGTGTGAGATCTGCATTATAAACAATATGGATCTTCTCCTGTCCTTGTTGAAACATCTCATGAAATTCATGTGATTCACAACCATAAAGGGAAACAAAACACCCTTGATACTTCTCATCTTGTTGATTGAAATGAATGGGTATGTCTCCTGCATTTTTGGCTTGTCCATGTTCTAGCTCCATAATGTCATCTTTAGACTTATAGATTTCATGTTGCTCATCAATTTCAGAAGGAAGGGGGAAAACATGCTCGTGACCTTCAACGTCACTTTCCTCACAGTTAATCAAATCTTTATAAGAATATACAACAACATATGTATCATAACAACGACTATATGAGTCACCTAGAATAATGCAAGATGTATCTAAAGCCTTGCTATCATCAATTTCATCATTAATGTAATTCCCAACATCATCCTTTTGAATAAAAGGATTAGAAGAAGACTCATATGTAATTGAATCTTCCTCCACTTCCTCAATGGAAAAGTCCTCTTTACTTTCACTACTAGAATAACTAATAAGGGACTATCGATTAAGAGATTCAAATTCTTCACAATAGTTCTCAAAAAGTAAATTAGCTGGAAAAAAAAATTTACAATGCTTACTGAATGCAACATGGAAGTGTTCTAGGGCAGAGATGCTAGTAGGGGACAAGGATCGATACCACTCATGAGCATCTCCCTCTAATGAGTACATGAACATTTTCATTAGTACATCCTCATGATGTATTCCCCACTAATGCATGAGTTCATGAAACTCAAGAAAATGCTTAGTAGGGTTGTCATCTCTATGTTGTAGAATCCAAACTTTGAAAGGATATCTCGAATCCATAAGGCTTCCTGACTTGCATTTACCATTGCTCGGTGCTTTGCCTAATGATGCAAAAGTACTAGATAGTCCCAAAGAGTTCGTATTGAAATTTTTGCAAGTCAATAGCCCATGATGACAAAGACTGTAGAACCATGGAGTTTATGAGAGAGAGGACATCATATGCATATTGGGTTTAGGCATAAATGATGGCCAAGAAAGCCACACCTTAGTTTAACCAGGTACCAACCCCATACAACACTACAGAGCAGAAGTATAATACTGCGCAATAACCATATAACACAACACAACCCCATTACAATGCCACGCAATATAACCAGACACCTTAGTCTCACGTGCCACCAGGGGATCGAGCTGGATATAGAGGCGGAGGAGGAGGCAGATGAGCCTTTGGATGTGGAAGAGGTCTAGTAGTGTGCCATAACTACCAACAACCATGGCACTATGCAAGAGAATGTGCTCTACCACCTGTGACATGCATGTATTGTTGCGCAGCATGTCACGACATCGAGGATTGAACAACACTGTTGGGGAAGATACAAGAGAAACAAAATCAGAACAATTAGAATGTATAGTGGATCTATACAGAACCTAGAGAATATGGAAGGAACATCAACATAGTGATGTGTGGAGGTTATAAAATAGGAGATGATGCGGCTAAATAGGAACCAGTACATCACCTGTGGATTAAGAAAAATACCAAGCCACCTAAAAGATTTGATGCAGAAAAGGAGAAGAAAACCTTTAAGGAGTCCAACCAAGAATTTATCAAGAAGAACGTTGCATATACATCTATTGCACAACATACCCAAGACGTCCCAACATATGAAATTCTGTCAACATTGGACCATATCAGTGAAGTCCACCCAGAAAACCAGGTAAGTTGTATTAAAACTTTCCTACAATCATGTATTCAATTATTTAAGGATCCATCATCTATTACAATATTACAGACTCTATTAGATAAATGTACCACAAAATCTGAGGGAAAGTTAGAACGGAGTATAGTCAATCACCTCCATTCCAGAAGAAGAACTAGGAGAGAGTTTAGATTGTATTCCAACATCAGATATTTTAACATGGGCGATGTGATATTAGATATGGGATGTGAAGTGAACATATTACCCAAAAATGCATGGAAATGCATTGGAGAAACTACCTTAGGATACTCACCAGTCCAGCTAAAGTTAGCAAACTAACACTAATTTCTGCCAATAGGGAGGCTCAAAGGAGTGACAATAGATCTAGATGGAGTGCACACTAAGGCAGACTTCGAAGTGATCAAAATCGTGGACGATAGAACACCATATCCAACATTACTGAGATTGGATTGGGAGTTTGAAAATCAGGCAATAATCAAAATGAATACCGGGAAGATGACATTTGAGTCATGAGAATACAATTTTATCACGCCACTACATCCATCAGAAGCTGGAATATTTGTGGAACCAAAATGTCTAGATCTAGAAGAAATTAACCAGTTGTACCAGACCACCGTGCGCACCAAACATTACATTAACCCAAATGTCGATGGTATACTTAGCCGGAGAAGTATCACATAATTTGCCTCCAACTCAGACACTGGTTTGGATAATTGACAACAATGCCTACATGAGGTCTCAACCAGAAGATGCGCACAAATAGACCACGTAGTAAGGTGGGTTGGGACAGAAGTCATAGAACCTCTAAGTTGCCATGGAATCAAAGACTTGGAAGAATTCCTAACAATATATGAGGATGAATTATCATAAAGTTAGAGACTGTTATCTCTTGACATCGCACTGAAGGATACCCCTACAAGATGTTGGGGTGCACACAAAGAAACAATCATGGACTGATATCAATGTAAGTGACTACTGCGCATTAGGTTTGGCGCAGAACAAAGAAGCAACCATCAACGAAAATATGATGGACAGGGGGCACCAACAGAACACTTGGAGAAGTGCAGAGCGCTATGGAAAATGAAACCCCTAGAAGAATGGCCTCATCATTTTGTACACACATTAGAGAGCATCCCAACAAACTGGTATACAGACCAGGAACTGCACAGAGGAACTACAAGATGGACAATACTACAACAAAAATTTACATTCACTTTCTCATTTGAACATGAGAACCCCAAAATAGATATAGCACTTAAACTAATAAGAGGGGTGATATTCATTAAGGAACCAGAAGTTGAACTCTAACAGAAGAACAACAACGGAACACATAGATAGTGAAAGAATTGTTGTCATGCTACCATGTGCAGAAAGAAGTGCCAGATGAAGACGATCTGTGTGATATTCATATTGAGGAATTTGAAGGGGAAAGAGAAGTAGAAGGTCCACCTAGAGAATCATAAGTAATTGTTTCACCAATCAAGATGAAGAAATTCAACATTGGGACAGTTGAGAATCCCAAAATGGACAACACTGGAGACTACATGGATGAGCAAACAATGGAAAGGATAACATAATTATTGCACGAGTACAGTGACTTGTTCCCAACGACCTTTACAAAAATGAAGGGTATTGCAGGAGAACTTGGAGATATGAATATCCCTCTCAAAACATAGGTAAGAACTATCATATTGAATCCCATATACAAGAATAAAGTAAGAGTAGAGATCGACAAAATGTTGGAAGAAGGAATCATATAACCAGTAGAAGAATCAGAATGGATAAGCCCCATGGTAGTTCATGAGAAAAAGAAAGTAGGCATAAGAATCTATGTTGATCTAAGGAAGATCAATGATGTTTGCTTACATGGCCCCTTCCCTACACATATGAAGTCCTAGAAAATGTGGGAGGCCAAGAAGCATACTCAGTCACTGATGGATTCTCAAGATACCACCAAATCAAGATAGCACCAGAAGATCGACACAAGACTACCTTTGCAACAGAATGGGGATCCTACCAGTACACACTCATGCCTTTTGGACTGAAAAATGCACCAACAATTTTCTCCAGAGTAGTCATTGTTGCCTTCAAAGAATTCATCCATCATTTTCTAGAGGTATATTTGGATGATTGGATAGTGTACAACCTATTGAAGGATCATGTAGAGGTGTTGAGGCTAATGTTAGAAAGATGTAGGCAATGGAAAATATTTTTGAACATTAAGAAATGTATATTTGGAACACCCTTTGGAATTCTATTGGGTCACATATTATGCAGACAAGGTTTGATCGTGGATCCTCCAAATATTGCAGTAATTGTGAACTTACCACCACCAAAATCAATGCGTCAACTACGAGCCACATTGGGCCACACATGATACTACAGAAAATTTATAAAAGGGTATGCGTAGATCACCGCGCCAATGGAGAAACTGCTAAGGAAATACACAAAGTTCTAGTGGAATGAGGATAGACAACACGACCTGGATATGCTAAAAGAAAAGATGGTAACCACACCAGTACTAGTATTCCCATACTAGGAGAAGATATTCCCATACTAGGAGAAGATATTCCACATACATGTAGATGCATCGACCATAGCACTTGGAGCTATTCTGGTGCAGTAGGAACATGAGAATTTTATCATCCTATAGCATTTGCTGGCAAAAAACTGTCAGAATCGGAGCAAATCTACAACACTACAGAGAGGGAAGGCCTAGCTATGGTCTATGTGCTTCATAATTCCAGACATTACTTATTGGGGAAACATTTCAAGATGTTAACAAACCATTCATCGCTCAAGTACCTAGTCAACAAGCCAGTGTTGGGGGGGAGAATTTACAGATGGATAATTATATTTCAATAATTTGATTTTGAAGTAATAGTCAAGCCAGGGAAGCTGAATAAAAAACCTGATCACCTGTCAAGGGTCACCAATGGCGAGGAACCTACAAATATAGAGGACAACTTTTTGGATGCACAATTATTTTCAGTCCAGATCGTCGATGAATACTTCACAGAAATTATCTAGTACTTGAGCACAGGGAATGTGCCATATGAGTATAACATCGTGCAAAAGAAAAACCTAGTATTCTAGGCTGCAGACTATTAGTTGATTGTCAGACACTTATACAAAGTGGGCGAAGATAGCATTTTGATAAGATGTGTGCTAGAACATGAAAAACCAAGGATTTTAGTAGAATCCCATGAGGGAATAGCCAAAGGACATTACGTAGGAAAATATACTACGGAGAAGTTATTGTGCGTAGGACTATGGTGGCCTACCATTCACAGAGACTCAAATGAGTACTTCCAAAAATGTGATGTATGTCATAGGGTTGGTAAACCGAATAGAAGGGACGATATGCCACTATGACCATAGGTAACTTTACAGGTATTCGGAAAATGGGAAATAGATTTTGTGGGACCAATTAAGCCACCAGCCAAAAGGATAGGAGCAAGGTACATTATCACCATGACAGAATACCTGACAAGATGGGTGGAAAAAACATCAGTCAAATGTTGCAACGCAAAAACAACAACACAGTTATTTTTCGAACAAGTGATCACTAGATTTGGTTTCCCGAAGATTTTGATGAGCGACCAAGGCACTCACTTCATTAAAAAATCTATTAAGGAGATGACTAAGGAATTTGAAGTTCATCATCAAAAGAGTACACCATATCATCCCCAAGAAAATGGAACAGTGGAAGCCTTTAAGATACTTGAAAATGCATTGACGGAGATCTATAATATTAATAGGGATGATTGGGACCTAAACATACCAGGATTATTGTGGGCATACGAGACCACATGCAAGAACTTGACAAGACAAACACCATTCAGATTTGTATATGGACAAGAAGCAGTGGTGCCACTAGATTTTTTGGTACCTAGTCTATGCATAGTAGCTCTTACGAACATGACAGAACGAGTTGTAGTACAGGATAGGCTAAACCAACTAATGATCATGGAGGAAGATAGGATTCTAGCAGGGTTCCACCAAGAATTCCAAAAAGAAAGGGACAAATCTTGGCATGACATACATATCAAGAGAAACAATTTCAAGGAAGGAGACTTAGTGTTGATTTATGACAGTAAATCCTTTCAGCATCCAGGAAAACTCAGAATGCACTGGTTAGAACCATATGGAGTAAAATCTATCACATATGGGGGAGATGTACAGTTGAAGGATTTAAGAGGTACAAAACTCAGAGGGATTATCAATGGAAGCCAACTAAAGCTGTATAGGGACAGTCAACCCCTTAGCACTTAAAAAATAAATGCCACATCGTGCCAGACATCAAAAGATAACAACAGAGGTATAGTGCACCGAAAAGAGAATGAACACACACACATGACAATGCTAGCTCGACGGAGAGAAGGATAATGGCCATGAAAAAGAGGAAACATTAGGAACGGTGGATATGACAAAAGAAGCACCAACTGATAGCGGCGATCAAAATTGAATGCCAAAAATGAATGACGGGATGCCACATTAATTGTTCCAATTGACGACGGCAAGGGAAATCAATGGCAAGTACAAGGGAACCGATGGTTCAATTAAAATGCACTCACGGTAATAGAGAAGATTGATCAGATTATGAAAACAATCGATCAATACCAATAGGAGATCGATCATCTCTGGGAGAAGCTCACACCTACCACTCCATGAGAGGTGAAGAAGAAAAGGAAGCAAGAGGCAGTATCGCAGCTAAAGTTTATAGAGAAACAAGTCCACATGGTGGCGGACTTGTTCAAGAGAGCAACACAAATCTGGACAAATATTGAAGAGGATCAACAGGTCCAGTAGTGGGACCAGGAAGGAGAAAGGATAAGCGCAACTATCCAGGACCTCAAGTAGAGGCCTAAGATAATGTCGATCATGGAGTGTGTCAAAGGAGCACAGGATATGAAGAAACTGCAGGGAGAACTCATTGTTGTCCAGACACATAAAAAGGAGAACCAAGATCAAATGGAACCACTCCAAGATAAAGCAACATAAATCATTTTACAGGCAGAGGAAGCCAAAATGAATATGGCATAAACTCAGGAAGAGTGTGCAAGGATGGTCAGCGATGAGATTGTAGTATAGGTATTGGATGCACTCAAGGAGAAGACCGCGTAGGCCCAAACACAAGCAACAAAGATCATAGAGAAGTTCTAAGTGATCGCAAGAGAGATTGAAGAAGTACACAAGGGTTATGTGGCTCGAGCCGAGCCACATGTCAGTGTTGGGGTCCTGTTGGAAGCAGGCTGAATCAGAAAGAAAGGTTATTTTAGGAGAAAGGAATGTAATAGGAAAGCAATACTTGGAAGGAAAAGGAGCACATGCACATGCATGGAATACCTAACGATGCTAGGGTTATGGTTTTTGTAATACATTATAATGGTTGATGAGAAAAATATACATATAAATAGATGCTTAGGAGGTAAAGAGGGAGAGAAGTTTGGATCTTATAGACTGTTACTAGCATAAGAAGAAGTAACTATTCTGTAAAACTACTATAATGCGATCCATTTTTGTAAGTTGTTGATATGTAGAGGGTCAGAAGGGTATATATTGAGGGTTAGATCATAGGCTAAGGATTCAGGTGTGATCTATTCTGCCTCATAATAGATCTCGACCCAATTGAGGACGAGTTGTAAAGCACGCGACACCGTAGTTTTGTAGCTACCATAATAAAAGAGCTGACAGCTAGATCTTTGTGGACATAGCCTAGGAGGGGGTGAACCACGATAAAACCTTTTTATGTGATTGAATGTTTGTATCTCTTTTACTGTCTATGAGTAGATGTTATCACGATGTGTGAATGAATTAATGGATCTAGTTACCTTACATGAATAAATGAGAAAAATGGTATATTGCTTTAATAATTAGATAGAACTCACAACGTGCAACCCACAGATGCCCATTCATTTCTGGACTACAAGCATTTGAGTATTGCGGTCACCCATTAAGACTATCTCGGGTGAGACTGCACAATGCACTCTGTTTGATGCATTGCCTTCTAGTTTACCAGGAGGGACGATAGTTTTAGAGGCTTTGTTGGATCGCTAGTAGACCTAAACCTAGGTTGAATCATGCTAAAGGTATAACTAAGATAACCAACCAACAACTCTAGAGTGGAAGGGATAAGGGCTTGGTTTACAAACTTCCATGTGGAAGCAATAAAGAAGTTCACAAGCATACTTAGACTGGGAAAGTAAAATTCCTTACTTGGTTAACAAAACTTGGAGGATAAGGAAATAGTGCAAAAATCCTAAGTCTGTTATTTTAAATTTCTTCTTAAGGATCGTTTTCCAATGGTTTAACAGTTTTGAGTCACTACTAGTAAGGATAAGGTCATCAACGTAAATGAAAAATATTATGAGATGGCTTCCTACTTTCTTGGTATAGACATTAGGATCAGAATGGCATCTGGAAAATCTAGTGTCAATAAGAAAGTTGTTCATTTTGGGATACCAAGCTCGAGGAGATTTCTTAAGACCATAAAGAGATTTATTAAGGTGAAAAACAAGGCTAGAGTCATTTTTCACATAACCAGGAGGTTGTTCCATGTAGATTTATTCTTGCAAATACCCATGAAATAAGGCATATTTAACATCCATTTGATGGACCTCCCATTTATGTGAGGCAACAAAGGAAAGAACAATACAGTTGGAATTCATTTTGGCGATAGGGGAAAAGGTTTCATTATAGTCAATTCCTTCAAATTGGGAAAATCCTTTGGCAACTAACCGAGCCTTGTGTCTTTCAACACTTCCATTCGATGCATACTTAATTCTATAGACCCATTTACATCTCACAAGTTTTCTTCCTTTCGGAGGAGGTACAAGATCCCAAGTATCGTTTGTCATTAAAGAAAGATACTCTTCATTCATTGTATGGATGACCTGAAGCTTCTGCAAATGTCTCTGGATCATGATTCTCTAACACCTGAGCCAAAAGAGAAGAGGCTCGTTGGAACTGTTGGTCCTAAGGTCTGCACTTGACTGCTAAAGGAAAAAGCTAGGCCACCTATCAGTCTAGAATGATTGTTTATTTAACTTTGGTTGGTTGGTCAGAGGTTTATTCTGTCAAGACAAAGGCAAGGTTGGGTTGGAAGAATGATATGGATGAAGGCCCACCTTGGCTGATGGCACACTAATGATAGATTGGTGAAATAATAGAAAACAGAGGGAAACAAAAAACTACTCAATGAATAATCTGTTGTAAGAAGTTCAATACTTAAAATATCATTTCAAGACATCAAACATTTACCAAGACAAAATAACTCCCAGAGGTTGCAGAAAAAAAATATTCACCAAAGCATTAGCTGTTTGACAAGTTGCATATCAGTAAAAATAATTCATACAATAGTTGAAAGGAAAGGAAATGTACGTTGCACAAATAAAAAATTGTATTCAAGATAAGAATAAAAACACATTAAGATTTGAACGAAACACTTCCACCAAGAGTATGTTCAATAGTTACAAAGATTTAATCCATGCATAAAACAGGTCCAACCAGTTTGTTGTATTTCTATTCTTTCCTCAAAAATACGACCCTTTACAATATCCAAAAACTAATTATTTAAAAGAGTTGCAGAGGCTCCCATCCTTAGGGGAATGAGACCTAAATTTAGGGAACTATTTGTAAATCAAATAATTAACTCAACTAAGACACTGGACTTAATCAACAAGAGTAGTTCTTATCACACACAAAATACCACTCTTGCATCTAATCTATAAAAATGTTGGACTTAATCAAATAAAACTACTACTGTCTCTGCGACAGAACTGATGCACGTGTTGGAGGAATTAGGTGGCTAAAAATAGGCCTCAAAGTGACAGAGAAGAGATCTGTGTTGAATGATGGCATGTCTGTGAGTTGTTGGAGGCTGCTGGATATAACATGGTTGCATGAGCAAAGCCCGTTGAAGTGTTCTGGAACTAATCTGCATCGACCCGTGATTGAGACTTAACTCTCTGTCATACTCTGTCTCGCCTAAAAATGGCCCTTCTTCTTGCTTTCTATGTGATGAGTTGATTGTGAATAGGAAGACATGGAGGCGAGCATCCAATAGGAAAATAGGACGCGTGAAGGTGGACGACGTGGATGTACATGAAGTGAAAGAGAGGTGGAGGTGATAGATGTGTGTGGAAGATAGATGGCACACAACGAGAGGGGAGAAATTAGTGAGTGGGATGAATGGAGGTGACATGTGTGTGACACGGTGTCATATAATCACGTGATTGTGGAATTCATTGAGGGAGGTTTGGGTCCACACCACCTTTGGGCCCCCAATACCCCACAAACTATCACATACCCTTCCATCAAAACCATGGTTTAAATTGCGGGACCACCCTAGAAAATTAACATCTGGGCAGTTTACATCCCCGCAATGAACTATAGCCATCGATCTGATCACGATTTGAGATCTGGGTGATAAGAATCAATGGTTCATGTTGATTTGAGATCAACGGTCCGCGCTTACTTCGGAAGTCCGGGCTTTGGACATTTTGAATGTGAAACATAGAACATATCACAGAGGAAAATCCCCAAAGTGAATGATCCACTGACGCGTGTCATGATGGATGGACGATCCATATTCTCTTCAGAGATCCAGGAAAGAGAGTTGACACGTGTCACATGGAAATGGGTGAATGACACAAGAAAATGATCTAAGATGAATGCCATGTGTCCTTCCTAATGAGTGTGCCACATGTCTCAACTGCTAGTTTCCACGTGCTACGACACTTCGGGCTTTGGGAGTTTCAAATTTTAGTGCTTCGAAACTTCCCTGAGGAGAATCGTCGAAGTAATTGATCTGTTGCCACATGTCTCATCTGATGGATGTTCTAGATTTACTTCGGGACTTCAGGTCCTTGGCTCTTTGGGAGTTTCGAATGTTTGTTCCTGGAAAACTCTAGAAGTGAAAATCATCAAAGTAGATGATCTGTTGTCATGTGTCATGATACATGAACGGTCCAGATTATCTTTGGATCTTCGGCAGTTCGGGCTTCGGGTCTTCTGACAACTCTTGGCGTTAAAATCCGCATAATTCTTTGTCCCCAAAGGGATGACAGTCATTGATATGATTTGCTTGGCGGATATTTACCGTTGAAAATTTACCTTTCTGTTCCCATAGTCTGAGCCCGAAATTTGTTGCTCTGGATCATTGCATCATGTGCACGGGCATTCCCTGTACATACAAAAATTATTAGGAAACCTGTAGTGAGCTCAATCAATGGTGCACGTGATGACAAGAAATTCAAACCAAATGCAACATATATTTCTTCCTTTTAATAAAAACAGAAAAGAAACACACCAAGACTTAAAAAAAATGAATAAGGGTCAAAACACTCAGTAGTGGGAAACTGACTTAACCAACCAGAAAAAAGGAAAAATTGATGAAGGCGTAGGGAAAGAGAGAGGATAGGTAGGGAATGCAGACCTAGGTTACAACATTGGCTCCAAATGGGGATAGATCGTTCCTATGAGGTGATAAGAACTGTAGATCAGTGCCTTGAGATTAGATAACCACTCTTATCTTTCATCACTTACCCTCGTTTCTGTCTGTCAACCCTTCATATCTGTTACTGTTCCTCAACCATGCATTTTATTGAATTGAAAACTGAGACTACACCCCAGTGCATGCGTTAGGCTATGGAGCCTTTACTGAAACTTTTAAAATGAAACTAGACCCTAGTGCCTTTGTGGGCTATGGAGTCTCTTATTCAACCAAGCTACTGAAAACCAACATATTGAAAACCAATCTGTGAACTAAAAATTAAATGCTCTAACTACGAGCTTATTCTCCTACTACCTACTCTATTCAGCTGAAAACCAACACAATCACGTGTAATTCCACTTCCAATGAAACCAAGAAAACATTTGACTAAGAATCATAACTATGTGCAGGTCAATGTTTAGAATAATTCAAAGAGGATATATCAAACGCGACAAAAATTTGGTAGGCATCTGGTACTTACAGTTTCAAATGATGATCATGGTAAAACTTTCAACCTTTGGGATTTTGGAAAAATAAGAATCCATCCATCTCGTTATTGGATCTTGAAATTCATGAAAAGCCTCCAACTGGTTGACAGGACAAATTTGTTGTTGTGTGAGATCTGCATTATAAACAAGATGGAGCTTCTCCTGTCCTCATTGAAACATCTCATGAAAGTCATGTGATTCACAACCATAAAGGGAAGCAAAACACCCTTGACACTTCTCATCTTGTTTCTTGAAATGAATGGGTATGTATCCTGCATTGTTGGCTTGTCCATGTTCTAGCTCAATAATGTCATCTTTAGACTTATAGATTTCATGTTTCTCAACAATTTCAAAAGGAAGGGGAAAAACATGTCCATGACCTTCAATGTCACTTTCCTCACAGTTAATCAATTCTTTATGAGAACATAGAAAAATAGATGTATCATAACAACGACTATCTGAGTCACCTAGAATAATGCAAGATGTATCCAAAGCCTTGTTATCATCAATTTCATCATTAATGTAATTCCCAACATCATCCTTTTGAATAAAAGGATCAAAAGAAGACTCATATGTAATTGAATCTTCCTCCACTTCCTCAATGGAAAATTCCTCTTTGCTTTCACTACTAGAAGAACTAATAAGGGACTGTCGAATAAGAGATTCAAATTCTTCACAGCAGTTCTCAAAAAGTAAATTAGTTGGAAAAAACCTTTTACAATGCTTACTTAATGCAACATGGAAGTGTTCAAGGGCAGAGATGCTATCAGGGGGAAAGGATCGATACCACTCATGAGCATCTCCCTCTAATGAATACGTGAACATATTCATTAGTACATCCTCATGATGTATTCCCCACTAATGCATGAGTTCATGAAACTCAAGAAAATGCTCAGCAGGGTTGTCATCTCTATGTTCTCCAAATATGGGCAAAACATCACCCCACTCATGTATAGTAGGAACAACATTTGGAAAATGAGGAACAACAGAGAAATTTAAAGGATTTAAAACCTCTGAGCCAAGATGGCTTCCATCTAAAACTATGACTTCTTAAAACTGTGGAGTCGCCACTGGATTCTTCAACAATGGAGTCTCTAGGTGAATGATATGTAGTTTGAATGTGTCTAGTATTTTTTCACCATCAAAGATCAGATATGATTGTTGTCATTCTCCCAGGGAAAGATATTTCTTTACTCCGTTCCCTGGCAATGACACCAGAAGATGTTGGTCCTAAGGTCTCCAATTGACTGTTAAAGGGAAAGGCTAGGCCACCTATCAATTTAGAATTATTTTTTCTTCAAATTTGGTTGATTGGTTAGAGGGTTATTCTATCAAGAGAAAGGAAAGGTTGGGTTGGAAGAATGATATGGATGAGGGCCCTCTTTGGCTGATGGCACACTAATGACAGATCGGTGAAATAATAGATAACAGAGGGAAACAACAAACTACTCAATGAATAATCTGTTGTAAGAATTTCAATACTTAAAATATCATTTCAAGACATCAAACATGTATCAAAACACAATAAATCCCATAGGTTGAAGAAAACAAATTTTCACCGAAGCATTAATTGTTTGACAAGTTGCATATCAGTAAAAATAAGTCATACAATAGCTGAAAGGAAATGAAATGTACGTTGCACAAATCAAAAACTGTATTCAAGATAAGAATAAAAACACATGAAGATTTGAATGAAACAATGTCATCAAGAATATGTTCACCAGGTAGAGAAATTTAATCCATGCATAAAACGGGTCCAACCAGTCTATTGTATTGTTATTCTTTCCTCAAAACTCCGACCCTTTACAATATCCAAAAACTAACTATGTAAAAGAGTTGCAGAGGCTCTCGTCCTTAGGGGACTGAGACCTAAATTTAGGGAATTGTTCGTAAATAAAATAATTAAATCTACTAAGACATTGGACTTAATCAACAAGAGTGGTTCTTATTACACACAAAAGACCACTCTTGCATCTAATCTAGGAAAATGTTGGACTTAATCAAATAAAACTACTACTGTCTCTGCGACAGAATTGATGCATGTGTTGGAGGAACTGAGTGGCCGAAAATAGGCCTCAGAGTGACAGAGAAGAGATTTATGTTGAACGATGGAATGTCTGTGAGACATTGGAGGCTACTAGATATAACATCATTGCATGAGCATATCCTGCTGAAGTGTACTAGAACTAATCTGCATCGGCCCGTGACTGAGACTTGACTCTCTGTCATACTCTCTCTCGCATGTAACTGGTCGTTCTTCTTGCTTTCTTTGTGATGATCTGATCATGAACATGAATACATGGAGGTGGGAATCCAATAGGAAAACAGGATGCATGAAGGTGGACGACATGAATGTAGATGAAGTGAAGGGGAGGTGGAGTCGATAGATGTGTGTGGAAGAAAGATGGTGCACAATGAGAGGGGAAAAAGTAGTGAGTGGGATGAATGGAGGTGACGTAGGTGTGACATGGTGTCATATAATCACGTGATTGTAGAATTCGTTGAGGGAGGTTTGGTTCCACACCACCTTTGGGCCTGCAATCCCCCACAAACTGCCACATACCCTTCCAACAAAACCTTGGTTTAAATTGCGGGACTACCCTGGAAAATTAACGTCCAGGCAATTTTCATCCCCGAAATGAACTATAGTCGTCGATATGATCATGATCTGAGACCTAGGTGACAAGGATCAACAATTCAGGTTGATTTGAGATCAACGATCCGTGCTTACTTCAGGAGTCCGAGCTTCAGGATTTTTGAATTTGAAACATGGAACATCTCCTGGAGGAAAATCCCCAAAGTGAATGATCCGCTGACGTGTGTCGTGATGGATGAACAGTCCAGATTCTCTTCAGAGATCTAGGCTTTGGGTGTTTTGAATGTGAAACATGGAACATCTTCCAGAGAAAAATCACCGAAGTGATGTGGTGGCCTGATGTCGTATGATTTCATGACTGTTGAGGTGTCTAGGAAAGAGAGGTGACACATGTCACATGGAAATGGGAGAATGACACAACCAAATGACATGAGATGAATGCATGTATCTCAAATGTTGGTTTCCACGTGCTTCAACACTTCAGGCTTCGAGAGTTTCAACTGTAAGTTCTTTGAAACTTCCCAGAGGAGAGTCGTCGAAGTAACTGCTCTGTCGCCACGTGTCCCGTCTGATGGATGGTCTAGATTTATTTTGGGACTTCGAGTCCTTGGCTCTTCAGGACTTTTGAATTATTTTGCCTGGAAAACTCCCAAAGTGAAAATCGTCGAAGTAGATGATCTATCGCCACATTTCATGATAGATGAACGGTCCAGATTCTCTTCAGATCTTCGGAAATTCGGGCTACAGGTCTTCTAACGACTCTTGGTGTTAAACTCCTTATAATTCTGTGTCCCCAAATGGATGACAGCTATCAATATTATTTTCTTGGTGGATCATTATCATTGAAAATTTACCTATCTGTTCCCACAGTCTAAGCCTGAAATTTGTTGCTTTGGATCGATGCGTCGTGTGCACGGGCATTCCCTGTACATACAAAAATTATTGGGAAACCTGTGGTGAGCTCAATCAATGGTGCACATGATGACAAGTAATTCGAACCAAATCCGACATATATTTCTCCCTTTCAAGAAAAACAGAAAATAAACATGCGAAGAATTAAAAAAATAAGGCCCAAGACCCTCAGTAGTGGTAAATTGACTTAACCAACCAGAAAAAAAGAAACATTGATGAAGGTGTAGGGAAAAAGAGAGGATAGGTAGGGAATGCAGACCTAGGTTACAACATTGGCTCCAACTAGGGATAACTCTTCCCTGTGAGGTGCTAAGAACTGTAGATCAGTGCCTTGAGATTAGATAACCACTCTTACCTTTCATCACTTACCCTCATTTATGTGTGTCACCCCTTTGTATCTGTTATTTTCCCTCAACCATGCATTTTATTGAATTAAAAACTGATACTACACCCCAGTTCCTGCATTGGGATATGGAGACTTTACTGAAACTTTGAAAATGAAACTAAACCCCAGTTCCTTTGTAGGCTATGGAGTTTCTTATTCAACCAAGCTATTGAAAACCAACATACTGAAAAAAATGTGTGAAATAAAAATTAAATTCTCGAACTACGAGCTTATTCACATACTACCTACTCTATTTATCTAAAAACCAACACAATCATGTGTAATTCCACTTCCAATGAAACCAAGAAAACATTTTACTAAGAATCGTAACTATGCGCAGGTCACTGTTTAGAATAATCCAAAGAGGATATATCAAACATGACAAAAATTTGGTAGGCATCTGGTACTTACAGTTACAAATGATGATCATGGTAAGACTTTCAACCTTTGGGATTTTGGAAAAATAAGAATCCACCCATCTCGTTATTGGATCTTGAAACTCATGAAAAGCCTCCAACTGGTTGAGAGGAAAAATTTGTTGTTGTGTGAGATCTGCATTATAAACAAGATTGAGTTGCTCATGTCTTCGTTGAAATAGCTCATGAAAGTCATGTGATTCACAACCATAAAGGGTAGAAAAACACCCTTGATATTGCTCATATTGTTGTTTGAAATGAATGGGTATGTCTCCTGAATTGTTGGCTTGTCCATGTTCTAGCTCCAGAATGTGATCTTTAGACTTATAGATTTCCTATTGGTCAACAATTTCATAAGGAAGGGGAAAAACATTCTCGTGACCTTCAATGTGAATTTCCTCACAGTTAATCAAATCTTTATGGGAACATAGAAAAACAAATGTATCATAACAAAGACTATCTGAGTCACCTAGAATAATGCAAGATGTATCCAAAGCCTTGTTATCATCAATTTTATCATTAATGTAATTCCCAACATCATCCTTTTGAAAAAAGGATCAGAAGAAGACTCATATGTAACCGAATCTTCCTCCACTTCCTCAATGGAAAATTCATCTTTACTTTCACTACTAGAAGAACTAATAAGGGACTATCGAATATGAGATTCAAATTCTTCACAACAGTTCTCAAAAAGTAAATTAGATGGAAAAAACATTTTGCAATGCTTATTGAATGCAGCATGGAACTGTTCCAGGGAAGAGATGCTAGCAGGGGGAAAGGATCGATACCATTCACAAGCATCTACCTCTAATGAGTACATGAACATCTTCATTAGTACATCCTCATGATGCATTCCCCATTGATGCATGAGTTCATGAAACTCAAGAAAATTCTCAGCAAGGTTGTCATCTTTATGTTATATAAATATGGTCAAAACATCACCCCACTCATCTATAGTAGGAACAACATTTGGAAAACCAGGAACAATAGAGAAATTTAAAGGAGAAAAACTCCAAACCAAGATGGCTTCCATCTAAAACTATGACTTCTTAAAACTGTGGAGTCGCCACTGGATTATTTAACCATGGAGTCACCAGGTGAATGATATATAGTTTGAATGTGTCTAGTCTTTGTTCACCATCAAATATCAGATCTGATCGTTGTCATTCTCCCAGGGAAAGATATTTTGTTACTTCGTTCCCCGACAACTGCACCAGAAGATGTTGGTCCTAAGGTCTACACTTGACTGCTAAAGGGAAAATATAGGCCACCTATCAGTTTAGAATGATTGTTTCTTTAACTTTGGTTGGTTGGTCAGAGGGTTATTCTATAGAGAAAAGGACAATATTGGGTTGGCAGAATGATATGGATGAGGGCCCTCCTTGGCTAATAGCATAGTAATGACAGATCAATGAAATAATAGAAAATAGAGGGAAACACCAAAATACTCAATGAATAATATGATGTAAGAGGTTCAATACTTAAAATATCATTTCAAGACATCAAACATGTATCAAAACACAATAACTCCCACATTTTGTAGAAAACAAATCTTCACCAAAGCATTAGTAGTTTGACAGGTTGCATATCAGTAAAAATAAGTCATACAATAGCTGAAAGGAAATGAAATGTACGATGCACAAATCAAAATCTGTATTCAAGATAAGAATAAAAACACATGAAGAGTTGAACGAAACACTGTCATCAAGAGTATGTTCACTAGGTAGAGAGATTTAATCCATGCATAAAATGGGTCCAACCAGTCTGTTGTATTGTTATTCTTTCCTCAAAAATCCGACCCTTTACAATATCCAAAAACTAACTATTTAAAAGAGTTTCATAGGCTCATGTCCTTAGGGGACTGAGACCTAAATTTAGGAAACTGTTCGTAAAGAAAATAATTAAATCTACTAAGACACTGGACTTAATCAGAAAGAGTGGTTCTTATCACACACAAAAGACCACTCTTGCATCTAATCTAGGAAAATGCTGGACTTAATCAAATAAAAATACTAATGTCTCTACAACAAAACTGTTGCATGTGTTGGAGGAACTTAGTGGCTGAAAATAGGCCTCGGAGTGATAGAGTAGAGCTCTGTGTTAAATGACGACATTTCTGTGAGATGTTGGAGGCTACTGGAGATAACATGGTTGCATGAGCAGATCTTGCTGAAGTTTTATGGAACTAATCTGCGTCGGCCAGTGACTCAGAATTAACTCTCTATCGTACTCTGTCTCGCCTATAACTGACCCTTCTTATTTCTTTCTCTATGATGAGATGATCGTGAATAGGAAGACATGGAGGTGAGCATCCAATAGGAAAATAGGACGTGTGAAGGCGGATGACATGGATGTAGATGTAGTGAATGGGAGGTGGAGGTGATAGACATGTGTGGAAGACAGATGGTGCATGACGAGAGGGGAGAAAGTAGTGAGTGGGATGAGTGGAGGCGATGTGGGTGTGACATGGTATCATGTAATCATGTGATTACGAAATTTGTTGAGGGTGGTTTGGGTCCACACCACCTTTGGGCCCGTAATCCCCCACAAACTGCCATGTACCCTTCCAACAAAACCATGGTTTAAATTGTGGGACCGCCGTGGAAAATTAACGTTCGGCCAGTTTTCATCCCCACAATGAACTATAGTTGTCAATATGATCACAATTTGAGACCTGGGTGACAAGGATCGACGGTTCAGGTTGATTTGAGATCAATGGTCCGCCCTTACTTCGAGAGTTCGGGCTTCATGTGTTTTGAATGTGAAACATGGAACATCTCTAGGAGGAAAATCCCCGAAGTGAATGATATGATGACACATGTCATGATGGATGAATGGTCCAGATTCTCTTTGGAGATCCGGGCTTTGGGTGTTTTGAATGTGAAATATGGAACATCTCCCAGAGGAAAATTGTCCAAGTTATGTGGCGACCTGATGACATGTGATGTCACGACTACTGAGGTGTATAGGAAAGAGAGGTGAGAGGTGTCATTTGTAAATGGGTGAATGACTGATCCAGATGGATATTAGTGGCCACCCACCTTTTCCAACTGGCTCAAAACAGTTTTCTGACAATTTTGGCAATTTACTATTTTTAGTAGTTTTAACTTCCAGGGCCATTTTGAGGGCCTAAATGAAGTTTTTTCGGGATCGAGATCCTCAATGATAGTCGAAGTCATTATTGAGCCCCCAAAATGAGTCAATCCCGCCTAGTGTTATTTCCTTAATCTCTCCTAAGCAATGAAGGAAGGTGATCTCTCAGACGGGGAAGTTTGTCTTCTTCGTGATTCTCTCTCAAAATAAGCGAAAGATCACAGCCACATCTAGGGTCTCTACAGCCGACCTCTCCACACAGTAGAAGCAAGTAGATAAGGTCATGGAAGGATACTCGAATATGTTCTCCTCACCAACAGGGGTACCTCTGTACTGCCAGATCAAGCACCCCATCGATCTAACCCCCGACGCACCCTTATCCAATGGTCCAATCTATCGTCGCTCTTTGTTAGAGAATGAGGAGATCAAGCAACAAATCCAAAAACTACTCCATAAGGGTCACATCCACCCTAGCTCATCACCTTGTAGGAGCCCAATCATGCTGGTACAGAAGATAGATGGATCTTGGGGAATCTATATTGATTACCGGGCTCTGAATAAAATCACAGTCAAAAACCGATACCTGATTCCCCGAATTGATGGCCTCCTTGATCAACTCACGGGAGCCAAATAATTCAGTAAGATTGATCTGAAGTATGTCTATCACCAGGTCCCGATAGAATAGACAAATGTATGGAAGACCACCTTCAAGTCAAAGGAAGGATTTTTTGAATGGTTGGTCATGCCCTTTGGTTTGACAAATTCTCTAGACACTTTCATGAAGATGATGGACGATATCCTGTGACCATTCACCAATACTTTTGTAGTGGTGTATCTGGATGACATTCTAATTTACAACAAGACTTGGGCCGAACACTTGCATCATATTCAGGAGGTTCTGCACACCCTGCGACAGCACAAGCTATACGCCAACTTGGAAAAATGATCCTTTGGCATGGACAGGGTCCATTACCTGGGCTACATCTTTGATCAGCATGGCATACATGTGGATCCAGCCAAGATCCAAGTCATCCATGACTGGCCAACCCTAACAACACTCACTGAGATTCAGATATTCTTGGGCCTTGCCAATTTCTACCGCAAGCTCGTGTTGGGTTTCTCCCATATTGCATGGGCCCTCAGTCAAATAAACATGGGTGGTGGTAAGGAAAAATTTGCGTGGGGCCAGTCCCAACAAAAAGCATTCGATGATTTGAAGAAACACTTGTGATTAGCCCTAGTACATTCACTACTATACCTGCAACATCCCTTTGAGATCTAGATAGATGCTTTAGACTATGTTGTGGGCATCGTTCTCACTCAGCACGGCCAACCCATGGCCTATCATAGTGAGACACTGTCAGATATTGTCCGTAAGTACCCTACTTACGACAAAGAAATGTATTCCATTGTGCAAGCATGCTGCCAATGGAGACATTACATTCTTGGGAAGGAGACAGTCATCCACACTAATCATATGCAACTGCAGTTCATGCAGACATAGGGAAAACTGCAAAATGACCGCCATCAAAAGTGGTCCACATACTTGCAGCAATTCCACCTCAACAT
>SNQJ01S0093224.1:32307-42617 GCA_010110895.2 Picea sitchensis
CTCAACATTCCTCCTTTCCTTGGTCTACACCCAGTGTTCAACGTGGATCTCCTTCACCCTTATTTCCCACCATTATTGGACACCTCAGAAGTAGCAGAACAATTGACACAAACGGAGCTCAACCCTGACTACATACAAAAGACATCCAATGATCAGATTATGGAAAGATATATCAAGGGCACTTGACAACAAAGGATCCATCTTTATCGAGTCGTCAAAGCAGGGTAGCTCCTTCACCAAGGCAAGTGTCTCACCCGAGGCCAAATTCAGCAGAAATGTCCTCATCTGATGGGGGACCTCAATGAAATGGAGACCATTGATTCCTAAGGAGGGAGGTTTGATCCATATGGATATCAGTGGCCACCCACCTTTTCCAACTGGCTCAAAACAATTTTCTGACAATTTTGGCAATTTACTATTTTTAGCAGTTTTAACTTCTGGGGCCTAAATGAAGGTTTTTCAGGATCGATCTCCTCAATGATATCCTAATTCATGATTGATCCCCCAAAATGAATCTCCTTGACAATAAATTTCCAATGGGCTATCACACGCCTAAAACAGAGATCGTATGCAAAAGTTACGACCCCAAGAAGTTGATGTACTAACTTACCCAAATGGGACCCACATGACTTTTGGTGCTTCATCTCCTAGGGTTAGGTTTTTGGATGTCTAGGGTTTTGGGAATTCTTGATTATTGTAAAAATTCATTTAGATCCTCATTGTCACCTTCTGCTGGCGAATGCGAGCTTCCGTCACATCTCTTCCCAGAGATAAGCCGCCACCATTCCAGCAAGCTTGTTTCTGCTGCATTTTACAGTTTCAGCTTATTTCGTTATTGAATAGAAAACCAGTTTTACTGTATCTCTATTATTTTGTGTTAGGAACCTGTTAATAATCTATATTCATTTCATTCTGCTCATAAAATCTGGATCAATGACACAACCAAATGACTTGAGATGAATTCCACGTGTCCTACCTCATGAGTGTGCCACGTGTCTCAATCATTGGTTACCATGTGCTTCGACACTTCGGGCTTCAAGAGTTTCAACTATTAGTGCTTCGAAATTTGCCAGAGGAGAATCGTCGAAGTAACTGATCTGTCGCCACATGTCCCATCTGATGGATGGTCTAGATTTACTTCAATACTTTGGGTCCTTGACTCTTTGGGAGTTTCGAATGTTTGTGCTTGAAAAACTCTCGAAGTGAAAATCATCGAAGTAGACGATCTGTCGCCGCGTGTCATGATAGATGAATGGTCCAAATTCTCTTCGGATCTTTTGTAGTTCAGGATTTGGGTCTTCTGACAACTCTTGGTGTTAAAATCTGCACAATTATGCATCCCTGGATGGACGACATCCATTGATATGATTTTCTGGGAGGATCTTTACCGTTGAAAATTTACCTGTTTATTCCCACAGTCTGAGCCTGAAATTTGTTGCTCTGGATCGTTGCGTCGTGTGCACGGGAATTCCCTGTACATAAAAAAATTCTTTGGAAACATGTGGTGAGCTCAATCAATGGTGCATGTGATGACAAGCAATTCAAAACAAATCCAACATATATTTCTTCTTTTCAAGAAAAAAAGAAAAGAAACACGCAAAGAATTAAAAAAAAATGAATAAGGGCCAACATGCTCAGTAGTGGGAAAATGAATTAACCAACCAGAAAAAAGGAAAAATTGATGAAGGCATAGGAAAAAAGAGAGGATAGGTAGGGAATGTAGACCTAGGTTACAATAGGAACTATGAAAATTTCTAACGCTAATCTAAAGGATCACTGATAAGATCACCATCTGCTTCTTGTGATGAATAGACACATCTAGGAAGCGGTGGTGTTGGTGTTGGTTCAGGTTCAATGGAATCATATGGAGGAAAGTGAGTAGGAGGAGGTGCATTTTCATCCTCACTTTCATCATCTGAAGAAGAATCCAGAATAGGAACAAAAGAAGGCATAAACGACAAAGATGGCTCACAGGATGAAGAAGGAAAAATCGTCGAATTAGGCTCGCAGGCCAAGAGATTTTCATCAAATTTAACATCTCTTCTAATAATAATTTTATTACAATGTGGTGGAAGAAGTCTGTAACTTTTGAAATCTTCAGAATAACCAACAAATATACACTTCTCACTTTTAGGCTACAATGCTTTCCTTTTCTCATCGAGAATGTGAGCCCATGTTATACTTCCAAATACACGAAAGTGACTTACATCTGGTTTAATTTTAGTCCATTCTTCTTCTGGTGTTATATTTTTAAGAGCCTTTGTGGGAGTATGATTTACTATGTAATTTTCACATTTCATGGCTTATGCCCAATACTTTAGACTTAATCCCTTAGATTGGATCATACAATCAACGATTTCTCTTATGTGCGGTTCTTTCTCTCAGCAACACCATTTTTTTGTGGTGTATATGGAACAATGTGTTTCATTTGGATTCTTTGTGTAGTGCAATAAATTGTTAAATTATTTTTCACATATTCTCCTCCATTATCTATTCTTAACCTTTGAATTTGATGTCCAGATTTCTTTTCTACAAGGGCCTTGTAGGCCAGAAACTTGTCAAAAAATTATCTCTTAAGTTTTAAGAAGTAAACCCAAGTACATATGGAAAAGTCATCATTGAAAGTTAAGAAATACTTGGACCCATAAAAAGAAGGAGAAGAAAGTGGACCACACAAGTCACTATGAACAAGATGCAAAGGGCCCGAGGTGTGCCAAGAGGCACGTTTGTCAAAATTGTCTCGATGATGTTTTCCAAGAATACAACCGATACAAACACCATCTATGCGTGAAACAAGAGTAAGATCAATCACCATATGTTGATGACATAGTCATTGCAATGAGTGATAGTTTATATGACCAAACCACTAATGCCAAAGTTTGCTCAATTCATTGCTATGAACAACAATGAATGATGGAAAATATGATGACCCAAAGTTGTCAAACATGTACAATGTGGTAATATCATCAACAATTCCAGTTGCAAGAACATGTTGAGGATCTTTTATATCCTTGATTACAACTTGGTGAGGTGAAAACTCTACGGTTTTACCTTCACTTGAATGAGTGATTTGATATACTGATAGAAGGTTACAAGAAAGACTTGGAACACATGATACATCATTGAAATGACCATTATCTACTTGAACTTTTCCAGATCCTACAACACTAAGAGATCTATCATCACCAACAAATATTTTCTTAGTGTTACATTAATTTAGAGTAGAAAATATGGTTTTCTCCTCAGCCATATGATAAGATGCTCCAGAATCAATAAGCCACTCATCAGAAGAAGAAGTATAAGTTTTAGTGAAGGAGAAACTAGAAGTAGAAAGTGCATGTCCATGAGAAGAAGAAGAAGAAGTAGAATCAATATTGATGTTGTGCTTCTTCATCATTGCTTCTAAAGTTGTCATCTTCTTGAAACATTTGGACTCATCATGACCATCTTTCCCACAAAAGTTGCAATGTTTGTCAATCTTCTTATTTTTAGATCTTTCTCCTTTGTCACCATTAGGAGTTGAAGTTGTCTGAGTGGGTATGGGACCCTTGTTTTTCTTGTTGTTGTGGTGAGGATATTTCTTCTTGGGATTGTTGGGTTTATCTTTATGTTGGGATACTAAGGTTTTGTTAGAGGTACCTGCAGTGTTGATCACTCCAATTTGTACAAGGTTATCTTTCTCTTTAATCAAATAATCACAAAATAAATCAAGAGTTGGTGTTTGATAAGCTTTCCATAGAGCCTCTTTCACGGCATAGAAGGTAGATACAAGCACAAAATATGCACTACCTAGCTTAGAAATAATAATATAGATGCAACGCTCTTCCTCCAGCTTTTTGTTACACTCTTCACATAAAATTCTAAGTGCTTTAAACATAGATAGATAGTCTTCAATGCAAGAAAAATCATTTGGAATTAAAGTCAATATCTAATTTTCTAACTGATGTGATCGAATAATATTTTGTTTACCAAACATAGATTCAATATTTTCCCAAGCTTCATCAAGGTCATCAATTTCTTGAAGGTGGAACCTTAAATCAAGAGAGATGGACTTTTACAATGAAGTTACTCTATAAAAGAAAGTTGCATGCAAAATAAATAACTTTAAAATAAAATATTAAATCTACTTATAGTGATTTACTTTTATACTTGAAGTGAAATACACTTTGCAATGGATGCATGAACTTAAAAAAAAAAAATAACAAAAAAGAGACTTGATCTCAAGACTTCTTACTTAATAAGATAATTTTTAACCAAGTGAGCTAGAAAAACATATTTTATTGTTTAAAAGGATGATTGGGGGTGTTGTTGTTTTTTTTTTGTGGAAGACGACCTTGGAGAGCGTGCTCATAAAAAAGTCTTTTCACACAAGAAATATTTTTTTCTTCTCGATAACAACAAGGGTTAGATCTCATTTAGCTTACCTAGAAAATGCACCTTTTCCAACCTGTTTATGATTTTCCGAGATCGCACAGGGAACGGGGAAAAGAGATAACACATATCCAAAAGAGTAGCAACCAAGAAACAAAAAATAGAAAACCAAAATAAAATCAAAATAATACTCTGCAAAAATTTAAAAATGGCATATTCAAGCCTTATACCTCCAGATCTGATTGAAATGGTCGTATCTTGGGCAAACGGAAACATTTTCGAGTTAAACGATAATCATTCCTGAATAAAATGAGAACTCTAAATGCAATGAAACAGTCCTATCAACTCATAAATTTATGGAAATGGAAGAAAGTAGAGATGATGAAACTCATCTTCACTATCTCGATCTTGTAAATGTTTTGAACCTGTACATAATAGATCTAGCTAAACAATAATACACACATTTTCAAAGAGAATTGGAGAAAGAAGAAGAAGGAGAGAAAGAATGAAAGAATTCTCATTAACCATTAACAATAATGAATAATTTACACATGATATACTCTGTATAGCTCAATGAGTGTGCATTGAAGGAGAAACAATGCACCATAGTGGTGGTTTAGAGTGATCTAGACACACACCAGCAGTTACGGGAGTGAACTTCCACCTACCCTAGTCTCTTGGGCAGTTACGAGAGTGAAGTGCCATCTAGTTCAGTTAACTAGTCAACTAGTCATCAGCCAACTGACTGAACAGAGAGTAGTGAGGATTTAATTGAGCAAATCAAGGCTAATGCACCAATCTGGTGATGATACCAAGGCAAGGTAGAATTAGAATGGTGATGATCCCATTGTTTCTTGGTGACAAAACCAATGCAGCATCTAAACTCAACTCAACTAGTCAAATTGAAGTGTCAATTGAAAGAGAATATTCTCCAAGTGGAATATTCTCCCCTAAAATATAGGAGACTAGACCATGACTAATTACGACTAATAAACAAGGAAAAAAATTAGGAAAAAGAAATTCTAGGTGCATGTGAAGTAACTCCAACACCCCCCCTGAACATCACTATGGTGAAAATAAAGAATGGGTCCTGGCAACGAGGCCATGTTAGATACCCAAATGCAAAAGATACATTGAAAATAAAGTGAGGAAAGAGGGAAAACTTCATGGGAAAAACCTCCCCTCAAGGTACAATGTATGTAAAAAATAAGAACTATAGTTGTTAGGAAACTGTTTCCTTCACTCGAAGACTTCGTAGAGAATGGAACTTCTGCTCAGTGAAGGTCTTTGTGAAGATTTCTATCATCTGTTCTACTGAAGGAAAAAACTATAAGTTGATGATCCCCTTGTGTACTAAGTCCCAAATGTAGTGCATGTGGATCTCGATGTGCTTCGTCTGCTGCCTCTGAACTGGATCTCTACAGAACTTTAGAGTGCTTTGTTTGTCACACCAGATGACGATCGACCGATGAAACTGAATACCCAACTCAGTGAGAAAATGTTGTAGCCACATAGCCTGAATGGTTATCTTAACTACCCCTCTGTACTCTACCTCGGCTCAAGAAAGAGAAATGGAAAATTTCTTCTTGCTCAACCAATAGATAGGCCTGGAACCAAGATTGAGTGAGTAACCAGATGTGGACTTGCAATGAGTTTTATCACCAACCCAATCGAAATCAGTAAAACCAATGAGATCTAATGTAGAGTCTGTTGCATAATGAATCCCAAAGGTGGTGGTGCCCTGTACGTATCTAAGGATACACTTTGCAGCCTTCCAATGTAGCTCATGCATCTCCTACATGAACCTGCAAAATGCATGAACTACATAGGAGAGGTCTGGTCTGGAGTGTGTGAGATACAACAAGATCCACACTAGTTGTTTGTACAGTGTGTTGTCAACTAGTGGAGTCTCCCCACCATCCTAAAGTTTGAGTCCTGATAGGAAAGGAGTCGGAGCAGACTTGCAGTCTGTCATGTGAAATCTCTCAAGGAGATATCATGCATACTTGTCCTGAGACAGTTTGATGCCTGATGCATCTGGACTAATCTCGATTCAAAGGAAAAAGTGTATCAGACCCATGTCTATCATCAAAATCCTATCATGTAGAATCCTCTTGACTGCAACAATCGCTGAAGTTGAGCACCCAGTGATCAATAAATCATCGACATACAGAACTAAAAGTAGAAGTGAATCAGTCATCCTGAGCATGTAGACATTTGGGTCTGATTTACAATGTACAAATTTCGGTGACAATAGGTAGGAATCCATCTTGGAATACCATGCCCTCGAAGCCTGCTTGAGGCCATAAAGTGACTGCTTCAATTGACAGACCAAAGATGAGTCCTGCATAAATCCTCGGGGCTACTCAATGTGGATCTCCTCAGAGAGATCACCATGAAGAAATGCATTCTTCACATCCATCTGATGGACTTCCCATCCTTTGGTTTCCATAATAGCAAGAGACAATTGTATGGAATCCATCTTCTCTACTGGAGTGAAGGTATCATCATAGTCAATACCATGGACCTACTAAAATCCTTTGGCAACAAGCTTGGCTTTGTATCTGATAATCTGTCCATCTGATGCACTTTTGGTCCTGTAGACCCATATGCATCTGACAAGTTTCCTCCCAGAAGGAAGGGGAACCAGATCCCAAGTCCGGTTCTCGAGGAGGGAGTTGTACTCCTCCTGCATGGCGGATTCCCAAAAGAGATTTCCAATAGCCTCGCCATAAGACTGTGGATCTAAAGAATGAACCAAGAAAATATGCCTGGAGGGAAATGGTTCAATGGTAGTGAGTGCAACAGGAGGCTCCTCAAAATCAGATCGAGTCCTCCTAGTATCGACTCAATCACCAACGAGATCCCCTACAACCTGAAGAGTAGTCGTTGCCCACTTGGGCCTCTTCTCTAGCTATGCAACTGCATCTTGATGCTCTGACTCTGCATCTGATTGGACTGACTCTGGATTTGAATCATCTGAGTCCTATGAATCAGAACTCTCATCTAAATATTCGACATGTGCATTCTCATCATGTCGGACAGATGGAAGAATGAAGGTGTCTGCATGTGACTATTGAGGTGCATGCAAGACATTTTTCTTGAATTGGACACTTCCCTCAATGATGAGTCGGTCCAAGGAAATATCAATAAGTTGATATCCCTTCACACCGTCGGGGGTATCCAAAAAAAATGTACTTAGCTCTCTGTGGATCAAGTGCTTTCCTCTTTTCACAAGGAATCTGGGCCCATGCATGTGAACCGAAAATGAGAAAGTGGGTCACTTATGGTTTGAGGCCGCTCCAAGCCTCATAGGGGGTCTTATCCTTGACACATATGTGGGGAGATCTATTTTGGATGTATGTTTCAAAATTAAGTGCTTCATCCCATAGTCTTTATGATAGAGACTTTTCATCCAACATGCAAGATGCCATCTCCTTTAGAGATATATTTTTCCACTCAGCAACTTCATTTTGTTGCGGAGTGTAGGGAACTATATGCTGCAACTGAATCCTTGCCTCGTGAAAAATATTAAGGATCTCATGATTTACATACTCTCCCCCATTATCAGTTCATAGGACTTTGATCTTCTTTAAGGACTGTGTCTCAACCAAGGCTTTGAAATATTTGAGGTGTTGAAAGACCTCAGATTTTTGCTTGAGAAAGTAGATCCATGTAAAACGTGAGAAATTTTCAATAAAAATGAGAAAAAACCTTGCTTTTTTGATGGATGGATGCGGAAAAGGACCCATAAGGTCATTGTGGATCAGATCTAAAGGTACAGAAGCTCTCTGAGACTTTCCCTTTTCAAATTTTTCTTGAGGGTGTTTCTCGAGAACACATCCCTCACACACTCCTTTGGAGAAATGGATGTCTGGTAGACCATCAACCAATATTTTCTTGCTAACTTGCTGCATGTATCTAAAATTCAAATGTCCAAACCTTTTGTGCCATATCCTACTACTTTCATCATCATGAGTAAGCAATAAAGTAGAATCAGGCTTAATGGATTCAGAATATGTATACAATCTAGACTAATGATTTATCTCACCGGTAGCAACCCTGGAGTTGGTTTGCATGCCGTAGATGTCCACATAATGTTTTGTGAGTATGGCTTTCTTTCTGGTGCCATAATTCGTCATCTGATACATGGAGAGAAGGTTGACAAAAAAAGTGATAACGTGCAACACATTCTCGAAGCTTTTGTTGGTGAGTTCAATCCTTTCTTTGTCGGTGACCTCAACAAAAGAGTTGTCCCCCATCATAATGGGAGGTCCTTTGCATGCATCCAAAGAAGAATATACTACTTTTGAGGTAGCCATGTGATGTGATTCACCTGAATCTATGATCCAAGCATCAGGAGAGGAGTTGAGGGAAATCAAGGCATGGCTAGAATTGCCTTTCTTGGAATTCTGATCTTCCGGCTTCTTCTTCTTGGAACCCTTGGGGATGTGATCTCCAAGGTTGTTTTGTTGAACTATTTGAGACATCAAATCTATTTTTTTTTTCATGCATGTGGATTCTGAATGGAATCCTTTGTGATAGTACGTGCATTTATCCCCTTTTCTTCCCTTTTCCCCTTTGATTCTGGAGGCATCAGTGAAGGGTTTTGTGTACCCTTCCTTCTTCGGATGTGAATGAGATTTATGTTTATCTTTATCTTTAGATTTCTAATATTTTTTTCTGCCATCATGCAAAATGATTTCATGCGCCCTTGGGCCTTTGATTGTGCCCATCTTGATGAGCTTGGTTTGCTCTTGTGTCAAGGATTCAATAAAGTCCTCAAGAGAAGGCATCTTCCAAGTGGCTCTGGAGGCGAATCTGACAATATGGAATGTGGATACGAATACAAAGAATTTAGGACCAATACTGGAGAGAATGGTGAGAACCATTTGTTTCTCCTCCTTCGATTTATCAACCTCGCAAGCTTTGAGTTGCGAAAGTAAATCCTTAAATTTTGTAAAGAAGTTTTGGATATTTTCAAAGATTTTTGGATCCAATGTGAGAAGATCCACCTCCAGCATGTGTCCCCTCATCTCATCTTGTTTTCCAAAGAGCCCTTCCAAGGTGGTCTAGGCTTCATTGGCAGTATTACAGGAATATATGTAAAAAAGGAGATCGGGAGAAATATGACTACAAATCGTTCTGAGTGCCTCATCAATGTGATTTAAGTACTTGGATTTTTCTATGGCTGATGTTGATTTTTTATATGTATTCAAGGTTAACATGTACAACCCTCTGGTTTGGAGATGTATGACAATTTTCTCCTTCCATGAAAAATAGTTGTAAGGTGTAAGAATGAATTCTTTTTGGAAATCCATCATTCCATTGTCTTCGATATTTTGTACCTGCAAAAAAAAATTGGTGTAGCTTTTTCTTAATAGTCTATCAACTCTGAAACCATGTAAATGTGTTGAAACTACATAGAATAGATCTATCTAAACAATAATACACACATTTGCAGAGAGAATTGGAAAAAGAAGAAGGAGAGAAAGAATGAAATAATTCTCATTAACCATTAACAATAATGAATTATTTACACATGATATACTCCGCATAGCTCAATGAGTGCGTAATGGAGGAGAACCAATGTGCCATAGTGGTGGTATAGAGTGATCTAGACACACACCAATAGTTACGGGAGTGAACTTCCACCTAGTCTAGTCTCTCAGGAAGTTACGGGAGTGAACTGCCACCTAGTTCAGTTAACCAGTCAACTAGTCTTTAGTCAAGTGACTGAACATAGAGTAGTGAGGAGTTAACTCAGGGAGTCAAGGATAATGTGCCAGTATGGTGATGATACCAAGCCAAGGTCGAATTAGCATGGTGATGATCCCAATGTTGCATGGTGGCAAAACCAATGCAACATCTAAACTCAACTCAACTAGTCAAACTGAAGTGTCAACTGAAAGAGAATATTCTCTAGGTGGAATATTCTT